>JAQZBX010085706.1:0-13090 GCA_029593785.1 Cabassous unicinctus
AGTACACTGTATAACAACACAAAAATATGCAGAAGATCAGGAAAGGCTTTCTTAAAAAAAACCTGGAGACACCTGACCATTCAATAAACAGTCATGAAGTCATGTAAAATTATTTCCTCTGAATAATTGATTTAAATTTGTGATTAGTAAAAAATGGAGGAATTACTGAGAAGCATTTGGTTTCCTCCAATTATTTTTCTCCAAGTTAGTTTAGTTTAACATTTTGTCATCAAATATTAGGAAGAAAATCGGTTCCAAAAATTTATGTGAAAAAGCATTCTACAAAAACTCATATTACTGAAGTCTCTTAATTTTAAAACCTTTACTATTTTAAAAGGGCTAAAAAGTTTCATTTTCAATTACCATTGACAGAGTGTGGAAAAATTCTTTCACTCTAAATAAACTTTTATTAGTAGATGATAATAGATATTTAATGATTCTTTTAAACTTGTAGTTTACCGAGTACTTAAATTTTTTTCTATTTTAAATACACCAAATTTGGATATGATAGACTATCATCCAAATCTGAGTTATATCTAGTTTTCAGCTTGAAACTGCTCCATTCTTGTTTTTGTAAATACCCACTTTTTAACAGAAACTCCTCTAGTCTTCAAGTTTATATATGTTCATGTGTGACTGATATGCACCACTGAAAATATATATTAAGAGAAAGAGCGTGGTGAGAGACAAACTTGAAGCTTTGGGATTACTTATGTCTCCAAAGAGGACTTCCTTTTGTTTTTCTTCATTGCCGGAGGGTGTAATCACGTGTGCATCAAATGGAGGGCGGTACAATCTGCTTCAATTATTAGGTCCTTGTCTTTTATGAACCATGTTTTTCCCCATGTTAACTTGTAAACATTTGAGTAAATCATTGTCACCTTGTGGACTCTACAAGTCCTTTATCCTCTTCTGGGATTTGGCAAGGTACTTCATAAGCCATAGGAGAAATTTGTAGACGTGTAGGAATTTGTACTTGGCATTCCTGTGTTTTCATTTGTGTATAGGTTGATTCTGTCTCTTTGTAAGAATGAGTTAGATTTTATTTCCAATGCTTTCTAAAAAATTACAATATGTCATAAGAGCAGGTATATATATGGATACCTGCATCACAATCACTCTGCACTCGACAACAGCCCAATGATGTCCAGAAAATCAGAATCTGATTCCTTGAAATAAAACCAGAGTCTTCCAAACATTCACTGAACAATCGTGACATCCTGGAAAAAGATTTCTTCAGAATTATCAATTTACCTAACTCCCTTTAAAAATTAACATTTTCTTTCAATCTAATATCCATTCCAGTTCATAATTTTAAAATAAAGACCTTTACAACAGCTTCAAAATGCCATTCATTATTCATTTTGCCCACATGATGTAGTATTGGATCACATAACAATAAAACTGACAGAGAAACCAAAAAAAAGTTGTTCAAGAATAGCCAGAAAAACTCCTAAGTTATCAGTGCCAACAAATGTATTGAGACGTGGATAATTTCTTCTTTATTAGTCTGGCTTTATTTATTTACTGTAATTATTATAGAGCTATTGAAAATGATTAATAATGATTGAAGAGATGAATAAACACCACAGGGAATATACCAAGGATCAGGGAATGTACACATTGGATAAAAAGTTTTTGGTTTAATATGTCTCAATAAAACAGATTTGTTTTAAATATAGTGCATATGTCAGGAATTGTACACCCAAGCTGAGACATGGATAATAGTTATTAGCCATTTTTCAGAAATGCTGTGGTCAATTTTTGAAAAGAATAACAATTCAAGTTTCCATTGGAAATGGGACCATTCTAAGGTGTTATGCTCCTTTATTATCCAAGGCTGTGATTTATTCTTTAGAATTCAAGATTATGTAAGTTCATTTATTTTTATATGCATCACTAAAAATATATATACGGTAAAGAGGGTGTTTAGATACAAATATGAGGCTTTGGAATTACCTATTTTTCTAAAGTGGTCTGCCTTTTGTGTTTCTTCATTTTTGAAGGGTATAATCACACGAGCATAAAATGGAGAGCGGTACACTCTGCTTGATGGATTAGATCCCTGACTTTTAAGAACCATTCCTCTCCCCCATGATATTGTATAAATATTTGAGTCACTCTTTGTCCCATTGTGGACACTACAAGGCCCTTTTTCTCTTCTGGGTATTGGCAAGGTCCTTCATAAGCCATAGGACAAATTTTGAGAATGGAAGCTCTTTGCTCTCTGATTTCCTGGGTTTTCTTTTTGTATACATGGATTCTGTTAATTTGTTAGAATGAGTTTGATTTTATTTCCGATACTTTCTAAAAAATTAAAATATATCATAAGAGCAGGTATTTATATATGGATACCTTCATCACAATCACTCTGCACTCGAGAACAGAACAACTGTGTCCAGAAAATCATGAATGGTTTCCTTAAAACAAATTCGGAAGCCTTCTAAATATTCAGTAAACAATTGTGAAATCATGGAAAAAGATCTCCTCAAAATTATTGATTTACCTACACTCCCTTTTAAACTCAACATTTTCTTTCAATCTAATATCCATTTCAGTTCATAGTTTTCAATAGCTGTAAAAAGCCATTCATGTTCATTTTGTCCACATGATGTTGTATGGGATCACATATCAATAAAACAGATGGAACAACAAAATACTTTTTCAAATACATTCAGAAAAACACCTATGTATGTCAGTTTCACCAAATGTATTGAGAGGTCAGTAATTTCTTCTTTTTTCTTCACATCTTTTTTTATTTAGTATAATTTTTATAAAACTATTAAAAAGTTTTTATAATTATTGAAGTGTTGAATGCACACCACTGTGAATATGTGAAGGACCAGGGAATGTACATATTGGATAAAAAAGATATTGACTTAAAATGTCTCAATTAAACATATTTGTTTTAATAATCGTGGGGATATCAGGAATTGTACACCCAGTTGAGCCAATGAAAATTATTGTTGTTCATGTTTCAACAAAGCTCTGAACAATTTATGAAAATAAATCACAGTTCAAATTTTTGGTAGAGATTGGACCATTGAAAGGTGTTATGCCCGTTTATTTTCTAAGGTTGTGATTTCTGCTCTAGACTTCAAGATTATGTATGTTCATGTATGACTGATATGCATCACTAAAAATATATATTAAAAGGAAATAGTGTGGTGACAGACAAATATGAAATTTTGGAATTACCTATTTCTCTAAAAAGGTCTTCCTTTTGGTTTCTTCAATTTTGGAGGATATAATCATGCATGCATAGAATGGAGGGCAGAACAATCTGCTTGATGGATTACATAATTGACTTTTATGAACCATTCTTCTCCCCCATGATATCTTGTAAACATTTGAGTCACTCTTTGTCACCTTGTGCTTCCTACAAGTCCCTTTTTCATTCCAGGTATTGGCAAAGTCCTTCATAAGCCACTGGACTAATTTGGAGGCTGGGAGCTATTTTGACCCTGAGTTACTAGGTTTTCATTTGTGTATATGTGGATTCTGTTTCTTTGTAAGGATGAGTTTCATTTTATTTCCAATACCACATTAAAAATTAAAATATGTCATAAGAGTAGGTATTTATATATAAATACCTGCATCACAATCACTATACACTCAAGAACAGCCCAATGATGTCCAAAAAATCAGGACTGGTTTCCTTGAAACAAAATCCAGAGCCTTCCAAACATTCAGTAAACAATCCTGAAAGCAAAGAATAACATCTCCTCTGAATTATCGATTTACATACACTCCCTTTTAAAATTAATATTTTCTTTCAATCTAATATTTGTTACAGTTAATAATTTTAAAATAAAGAAATTTTCCACAGTTTTAAAAAGTGATTGATTGTACACTTTGTGCAGATGATGTAACATGGAATCACATATCAATAAAACTGATTGATAAACAAAAATATTGTTCAAGGACAGCCAGAAAAACACGTATGTATTTCAGTGCCAACAATTGGATTGAGAGGGTAATAATTTCTTCTTTATTCTTCTGTTTTCTCTTTATTTATTATAATTATTATAGAGCTATTGAAAAAATTTAATAATGATTGAAGAGATGAATGCACACCACTGTGAATATTAAAGGACCAGGGAATGTACACATTGATAAAAAGATATTGGTTTAATATGTCTCCATAAAACAGAGTTTTTATTTTTTGTTTTTTGTTTTTATTATTTTTTTACTGTGGTTAAATTTTCAAATTTTTTGCTATACAAACCGATATTTGCAAAATGATATATAAATATATATGCATATATGTGTATATTAGTCAACCAAAGGGGTGCTAATGTGAAATACCATAAATGGATTGGTTTTTATAAAGGGTGTTTATTTGGGACAGAAGTCAACTGATACCAGTCCATAAAGTGTTAAGTTTCTTCTCACCAAAGTTCATTGCCACGTGTTGGAGTAAGACAGCTGCCGAAGTTTGTGAGGATCAAGGCTTCTTGTGTTCCTCTCTTCCCAGGGATGCATTTCTCTCTGGGCTTAGCTCCACAAGGTTAGATGTAGACTATCATGACAAAGGCTCACCTCTCTTCTTCTTGGTTCTTTTCTCCAACATCAAAACTTATTGTCAAAAACTTCTTCACGTCTGTCCTATGCCTTGCCTTTTATATTTGATTCCCCACCCAGCAAGGGGTGGGGCTGAATGCCCTAGTTATGTGGCCCAGTAAATGCCCTAATTATAATTTAATCATGCCCAGATTAAGAGATCAGTTTACAAGCATGATCCAATTATATCTTTAGAATTCATAATTACATCAATCTACCCAACTGTAACACTGCACCCTCTGAAACAAAAAATACATTAAAATATTCAAGAAACATTAAATCAGTAACAACTCCAGTAAAAAATCATATCATAATCAGTTTAAAGAAATACAGCTTGTCTTAGGGCGAAGCCCTTCCTGCTATAGACCTCTGAAACTTACAAAACCATTGAACTGCTTCCAATACACAAATGGAAAGACAATGGATAAACATTTTCTATATCGTAAGGAGAGATTGATATGTTAACTATGAGTCATGGATCCTCTACATTTTAGTAAACCTGCAGGGCATCCTCCATTCGATTTAAAATTCTGAGAGTCCTTCTTTAGATGGTTTCTTCTCCTTGGGGCCACATGTGAACCTCCCCTTTCCACAGGTGTGTCCAATGGCCATTTTCTTGTTTCCACCCTCATCAAGCATCTGGGTGTCGACCAAGTTCCAGACCTCACCCTCCAAGAGTTTTAGCGTGATTGTGACACCATACCAAATCATTGGGTTAGAGTCTTAACCTCCTTAGTACAGTGATGTGAAGACACATTCCCCCTAACTTTTGGCATGCAGGTTCAACCCTCTCAGAGCAACGAGTTGACCACTTGGCATTCCCTAACAATTGGCATGCAGGTTCAAACCTCTCAGAGCAATGGGGTTGACCACTTGGCCTTCTCTAATCCATCGGGGACAGGTACACCCTCTCAGACATATGGGTTGTTGACCTTACTGACATAATATTTGAGGAATGTTCTCCACCCTCCTTACACCTTGGGGTGGCAAAACTCTCCCAGGACATTGGGTGAGGACATCCACTCACTTCAACTGATGGGGAAAAATCAACCTCTCTGTACATATGGGTGGGCTCCTCTCTTGGCCAAAGGAGGTGTCTTAATCCCATACCTCCCCTTCCACGGTTTTCCCCTTAAATCTGTTTCTCTTTCAATCTCTCCTTTCCATGTCCTCTTTTGTCCAAGCTGACAGTGGCTATGCTCATAGAGCTCTCTCAAAAATTTTGTTGGTTTAGCATGCAGTAAGCAGGGGTCCAAGCCATCAGACTGTAAGGCTTTCCAAAAGACTTTCTGAGATAAATGCCTCTTCAATTCTAATTTACAATCCAAAGTTATTAAAGTTTTCAAACAGGGCATTTTCATCTGGGAATTTGATTTCCAGAAAGTTGGAAGTTCTGGAATCTGTTTCTGTTTTCTTCATGCCCATAATTTCAGTCCTTAGTGTATTTCACTCATCTAGTAATTTGCTATTAGCTGCAAGGAGAAGCTAAGACACATTCTCCAAGTTTACCTTGGAAAGTCCGTTGGCTATATTCCATTTTCAAATTCTGTGTTCCATATAACACCAGGAGTTAATCTTGCTAAGTTCTTGGCAACTTTGAATACACAAAGGACCAGGGAATGTACAAATTGTATAGAAAAAATAATGGTTTAATAAGTCTCAATAAAACAGATTTGTTTAAAAAATCATGGGGATGTTAGGAATTGTACACTCAAGCTGAGCCATGGATAATAGTTATTACTCATGTTTCAAAGATGCTTCGGTGAATTTAAAAAAATGAATCACAATTCATGTTTCTCCAGGAGATGGGACAACTGTAAATTGTTATGCCAATTATTTTCTAAAGTTGTGATTTCTCCTCTAGACTTCATGTTTATGTATGTTCATGCATGAATGATATGCATCTCTAAAAATATATATTAAGAAAAAGAGGGTGTTGAGGGACAAGTATGAAGCATTGGAACTATCTATTTCTCCAAAGTGGTCTTCTTTTGTGATTATTCATTGTTGGAGGCTATAATCATGCAGGCATAAAATGGAGGGTGGTACAGTGGTTGATGGATTAGGTCCTTGACTTATGAAACATTCCTCAACCCC
This sequence comes from Cabassous unicinctus, assembly GCA_029593785.1. NCBI lineage: Eukaryota > Metazoa > Chordata > Mammalia > Cingulata > Chlamyphoridae > Cabassous > Cabassous unicinctus. The sequence goes on from JAQZBX010085706.1 coordinate 6,661, forward strand.
ATGATATCTTGTAAAAAGTTGACTCACTCTTTGTCAACTTGTGGACCAAACAAGTCCCTTTTTCTCTTCTGTGTGTTGGCAAGGTCCGTCATAAGACGTAGGAGAAATTAAGAGGCTGGAAGATATCTGTACTCTGAGTTCCTGGGTTTCATTTTTTTATGTGTGCATTCTGTTTCTCTGAATGAATGTTTGATTTTATTTTGAATATTTTCTAAAAAATTAAAATTTCTCATAAAGGAAGGTATTTTTATATAGATATCTGCATCACAGTCTCTCTGCACTCTAGGAGAGCCTAATAATGTCCATAAAATCAGGAATTGTTTCCTTGAAACAAAATCCAGTGCCTTGTAAACATTCACTAATCATTCGTGAAATCATGATAAAAGATCTACTCTGAATTATCGATTTACCTACACTCCCTTTTAACATTAATATTTTCTTTCAATTTAATGTCCACTTCAGTTCATAATTTTAAAATAAAGACCTTTTCAAAAGCTTTAATAAAGCCATTCATTGTTCACTTAATCACATGATGTAGTATGGGATCATATATCGGTATATCTGATAAATAAAACCAAAAAGTTGTTCAAGGACATGCAGAAAAACACCTATGTTTGTCGTTGTCAACAAATGAGTTGGGAGGTGAATAATTACTTATTTATTCTTTTCGTGTTTCTTTATTTATTATAAATATTATAGAGCTATTGAAACGGTTTAATAATGATTGAAGAGATGAATGTACTACACTGTGAATATACCAAGGACCATGGAATGTACACTTTGGGTAAAAATGATACTAGATTAATATGTCTCAATAAAAGAGATTTGTTTGAAAACAGTAGGGATGTCAGGAAATATACACCCAATTGGAGCCATGGATAATAGTTACCAGTCATGTTTCAAAGATGCTCTCGTCAATTTTTAAAATTGAATCACAATTCAAGTTTCTGCTGGAGATGGTACCACTGTAAGGTATTATGCTAATTATTTTCTAAAATTGTGATTTCTGCTCTAGATTTCAAGTTTATGTATGTTCAGTTATGATTGATTTGTAATACTAAAAATATATATTATGAGAGAGAGTGTGGTGAGGTACAAGTATGAAGCTTTGGAATTACCTATTTCTCTAATGTGGTCTTCCTTTTGTGTTTCTTCATTGTTGGAGTCTATAATAATGCGTGCATAGATTGGAGTTTTGTACACTATGCTTGAGGGATGAGGTCCTTGACTTTTATGAATGATTTCTCTCCCCCATGATATCTTGTAAACATTTGCATCACTCTTTGTCCCCTTTTGGACACTACAAGTCCCTTTTTCTATCTGGGTGTGGAGAATGGCCTTCATATTCCATAGGAGAAATTTTGAGTCTAGGAGCTATTTGTAATCTGAGTTCCTGGGTTTTCATTTGTGTATATGTAGATTATGCTACTTTGTAAGAATCTTTTTGATTTTATTTCCAATAATATCTATAAATCATGGATGACCATGATTTCAGTCTTTCAGGCTCCAGCCCTGGGTGTCCTTTTGGAATCCAGTGCAAAATTTCGATTTCATGTTACATGGAAATGTTATCCATTGCCCTAAGCTGGGATGAATCTGGTGTCTGGTGATGTTTGATGATGTTGGCACTTCATTGAGAATATAATACTTTCTCAGTCTATTCTAATTTCACCCTCTGCCCTTGGATTCCATTGCTCTAAGGATCGCTGGATGGAAATACTAGGCTTTTCCTATTGATCTTGTTATGTGCGGTAATTTAGGCAGGTGAGATGTGTGTAATTTACAAAGAGGATCTTTTTTTCTGAGAAAGAATGAATGACTCAATGGAAATTGCACGATAAAACAAAAATTTATTTCACTCCTAGAGATTATAATGTGCAAATATTTTATGGAGAATATAATAATATGTATTTTGTTATAATTTATTTCCCTAACATCAGACTAATTATTTTCATTGACATATGTTTTTGTCATATTATCTCTTTCATATCATAGATTATATTAAATCTAACCTAACCTACACTCCCTCTTAAAATTAACATTTTCTTTCAATCTAATATCCATTTAATTTGATAATTTTAAAATAAAGACCTTTTCAACAGCTTTAAAAGGCCATTCATTGTTCAGGTTGTCCACTTGCTGTAGTATGGGATCACATATCAAAAAAACTGATAGATATACAAAAAAAGTTGTTCAAGGACAGTCAGTAAAACACCTTTGTATGTCAGGGTCAACAAATTGAATGAGAGGTGAATAATTTCTTCTTTATTCTTCTGGTATTTCTGATTTATTATAATTATTATAGAGCTATTGAAAAGGTTTAATAATGATTGAAGAGATGAATGCACACCACTGTGAATAAACCAAGGAACAGGGAATGTGCACATTGCATACAAAAAATATTGGTTTATGTCTCAATAAAACAGACTTGTTTTAAATATCATGGGGTTGTCAGGAATTGTACACCCAAGTTGAGCCATGGATAATAGTTATTAGTCATGTTTCATAAATGTCCTGGCCAATTTTAAAAAATGAATCACAATTCAAGTTTTTGATGGAGATGCGTTTTTGGGACCATGGTAAGGTGTTATGCCCTTTTTATTTATATGGTCCTGATTTCTGCTTTAGACTTCAAGTTTATGTATGTTCATGCACGATTTATATGCAACACTAAAATTATATGTTAAGAGAAAGAGGGTGGTGATAGACAAATATGAAGCTTTGGAATTACCTCTTTCTCTAAAGTGGTGTTCCTTTTGTGTTTCTTCTTTGCTGGAGGCTATAATCACATAGAATGGACGGTTGTACAATCTGTTTGATGGTTTAGGTCCTTGAATTTATGAAACATTCATCTCCCCCATGATTTATTGTAAATATTTGAGTGACTCATTTTCATCTTGTGGATGCTACAAATCCTTTTGTCTCTTCTCTGTGTTGGCAAGATCTTCATAAACCATAGAAGAAATTTGGAGGCTGGGAGCTATTTGTAATCTGGGTTCCTGGGTTTTCATTTCTATATATATGGATAGTTTTCTTTGTAAGAATGAGTTTGATTTTTTTTTATTGTGTGTAGAAATCAAATTATTACAATACAATCCAATATTTGTAAAATGATATTTAGATATATATGCCTTTATGTTCATTTGCTTACATAAATTTTATTTTTTGTGTATAATTTAATAGATGCTTAGATTACTTAAATGTTACACAAAAATTACATGGATTCCCATGATCTCCACCTCCCATAACTCTCATAACATCTCACATAACCATCTTTCATTAGTGTGGCATATCACCTTCAATGGATATACACATCCTGGGGCATTGTCCCTAAGCATAGACCACAGTTCACATAGTAGACCACACTCTCTCCCACACAGCTCTGCAAGGTATATGCTGATGTAAAACAGCCAATATCTGTCTCCACAACATCTGTCAGGACAACACCCGAGTCCTGAAAAAGAACCTGTATTACTACTGCACTTCCCCTCCCTGCCCCGAAAGCATCTGGTGGCCAGTGGCTCCACCTCACTGTTATAATTTCTTCCATTGCTTGAATCACAACATGTCTACAACCAAATACCATTAAGTCCAATCTAGTCCATAGCTCTTCACCTGTCTTGAGGGGATAGGAATGGTGATGTCCACTCCACCTCTAAGTGAGAGTGTGCTTAAATCCTATTGCTACTGTGGATGGGATTATCCTGCCTTCAGCTGTAGGCTCTCTCCATTTCCTAGGATGGCCATTGTCCATCATCGTTTCCTCACCAGGTGACTAGGGTGAGTCCATTGAGCTGTAGAGAAGGAGTTGCAGCTTCACCGAGATTACAGGTAAAGCTGGCACATAGGCAGGCCAGAGGCTCAAGTCTCTGGAAGTACACCTACAAACTCCATCCTCACATATAGGTTTGAATAGAAGGGACTGATGGATCATGTGCAAGGAGGACTTACTCAGTCACTATCGGGAGCACAGATTTCAATGTAGAGGCCAATGATACGGCATCAATCTCTGGGGCTATACCCCCTTAGATAGGACCTGGGTGTCTCCAGAGCCCTCATGAGTACCTCTGTGTGCGGAGATATCCACCTTGGTGTTCTATGAGATCCTACTGAGATGTGTGTAAGTGTTACTGCTGTGATGACCTCCTAACTCTCTTTGAAGTCTCTTAGCAGCATGAACTCATTTGTCTTTATTTCCCCCCTTTTATTCAAGGTTTTTTTCCAGTCGTATTTCCAGTTGGCACTTCGTATTAATCCCTCGTTGCCAGGGAGGCTCATCCCTGGGAGTCATGACCCACATTGGGAGGAAGGTAATGCATTCATATGCTGAGATTGGCTTTGAGAGAGACCACATTTGAGCAACAAGGAGGCTTTAAGATGGAAACCGTTAGACACCCCATAACAGTAGGCCAAGTTTCAATTACAAGAGCAAAGACTCATAAGTCTTCTCATCAATAACAAGAACCCAACTGTGGGCCATCATTTTTTGCCAGACACTGCCCCTGCACTCAGGGGGCTGTTGCTGCTCTCTTGGAGAATGTGGAAGAACTCTCCAGGCTGGGAATTCAGTATTCCCTCAATTATTGAGTGATTGTCTACTCACCATGACCATGACCCTTCCCTCGATCATTTGAACAATTTTATAAATCTTTCATGTATATTCAGCTGAACATACTCCCATGAATTCCCCATCTCTGAGAACCCCCACCAATAATCACCGGCAGTCCCTATTGTAACCCTTGTGTGATCTAAATCTTCCTTGAAGATGAAGCCCATATAATAACCAAATACAATTAATAGGAAAATAAAGTAATAATTATAAGGTTAAATGCAAGAGATAAAATAAAAGGAAACTCAGAAAAAAAAAGTAAATGTAAAATATAATTAATGGATTGGGACATTCAAAAAAGGAAATGGGAAAAAACAAAATTTCTTTAAAATTGTTTTTTATTTTTATTTTTTCTCCTTTTATCACAGCATTATCAGATGTCCAGTGTGTACCATGACACCTTCCCCACTCTCTATCCCCAGTGCCTCCCAAATGTTTATTTTTTGTCAAAGAAGTTTAGGTCACAGCAAAGTCAGACACTGAATACTAGAGATTCTCATATACACAACCTCCCTCACCCTTCTTTACCCAAAATTAAAACCTTTTTTTGGTGGATTGTAGCATTGTTATAACTGTTATACAGATTGTGAAGTATAGCTATTAAACAATATCAATGGTTTACAGTATAGTTTACAATTTAGAAGGAAGAATTTAATATTTTTGATGATATTTACCATGTCCTGTGTCCATTACTGTAAGGTAATGTAAAACATTTCCCATGACCACTAAATACCCCGTTAGATCTTTTCTGTTCCTTCCTCCCCATCCCCCTGGGGAATATGACACTCCCCTGCCCTGACTCATGGGATGACAAGATTCATAGTTACATGCCCTGGGTATTCTCACCTGCCCTTCCTATTTTACCCAACTGTTAACCCTGCACCACCAAACCCAGTACTATCTTTACCCACCTGTCCTATCCTTCAATATGCAACTATACTCGATCACTTTACCATACATTATGTCCATATGGGTGATTACTCACAACCTACTCTTCTCTCTCTCCCTTGTTAACCTATCTTTCAGACAGTGGTTCCCAGAGACTGCTCACGTTCCTCAATTCAAATCAGTGAGGTCATATTCTGTTCATCCTTCAACACCTGGCTTGCTTTACTCAACATAAGGTCTTCAAGATCCATCCATGTTATTCCATGTGTTAGCATTTTATTCCTTGTACCAGCTGAGTAATATTCTATTGTATGTATGTACCACATTTTGCTTATCCTTTCATCTGTTTTTGGGCCCCAGGGCTGATTCCAAACGTTGGCAATTGTGAACAATGCTGCTATGAACATTGGTGTCCATATATCTGTTTTTGTCTTTGCTTTTAATTCTTCTGGGTATATACCCAGGAGTGTAATTGCTGGATCATACGGAAGATCTATTTTTAATTTTCTGAGGAACCAGCAAACTGCCCTCCATAGCAGCTGGTCCTTTCCACAATCCCACCAGCAGTGCATAAGAGATCCTATTCCTTCACATCCTCTCCAACATTTATATTCTACTGTTTTTTAATAGTTGCCAGTCTGTTGGGTGTAAGATGGTATCTCAATGTGGTTTTGATTCGCATTTCCCTAATAGGTAGTGCTGTCGAGAATTTTATCATGTGCTTTTTAGTCATTTCTGTTTCTTCCTTGGAGAAATGTTTTTTCAGGTCACTTGCCCATTTTTTAAATGGGTTGTTTGTCTTTTTATTTTTGAGGTGTAGGATTTCTTTATATATGCAGGATATTGGGCTCTTATCAGGTATATAGTTGCCAAATATTTCCCCCCATTGGGTAGGCTGTCTTTTTATTTTCTTAATAACGTCCTGTGAGGTGC
>JAQZBX010085707.1:0-13097 GCA_029593785.1 Cabassous unicinctus
AGTTGGCTGAGCACGCAAAAAAAAAAAAAGGTAAATGTGAGGGGTTATGGGTGGGGGCACCAATAACATCCAGTATTCTTCCAATCTATTATTGCCAATCTAGGCACCTCCTTTAAACTCCTCACCTGTAGATGCAACTGCCCCTTTGACTTCTTTGTATTTATTTATTTTTGTGTGAGAGGAAAATAAGTACTATTGCTAGATATTTTACAATTAAATAGAGTGAGGGTTTCTTGAGGAATAAAAACAAAAGCAGAACTTCAATCTCTCTCCACCCCAGTTCCTAGCTTCTGGTATCTAACATCTTGCTGGGTACCTTGAATGGCAAGGATTTTGCAGGCAGCCTAGGTCTGCTCAGGCTTTTAGGGACCTCCTTCTTTGCTGACTAGGCTTGCAGGTGGTTTCTTGGACCCATTGCTACACTTGCCCTTGGAGGAGTGGTTGTTTTGGCTTTTGACCCCTCCCCAAATCACAGGACACTGACCCGTTAGGGACCTTGGCCATGGCTGTCATCTTTTTTCTTAGGAAATTAGCACCATTCTTGCCATTGTTGGCTGAGGCTTTGGACCTCTTACTCCCAGCTTTTTTTTTCCCTGTGGGCCTCAGCAAATTCATGGTCTTGTCTTGTTTTGGGGAGATCTTCGTGGCTTTGCCCAGTTTTGCTGCCTTGGCTTTGGTATCACTGCCTTTCTTGAGGTACTTCCTTTTCGCTGCACCCACTTTGAAGGGGAGCCTTCTTTACCTAACCTGGATTCTTGGTAACCTTTAGCACTTCAGCCTTTTTGGGAGACTCCTTCTTTGTCTCATTTAGTTTCTTGGGTCCCTTTTCACCAGGTTTCCTGGGGACATCATTGTGGACATCTTCCTAGACTGGGTTTTGCTTTTGTTCTTGGGAACTAACTTGAAGTTGCTATCTATTGGGCATCACAAACTAAATATGATTAAAAGGGATCTCCTGATCTATACACACATTCCAATTTGTTCTTCCCATGTCTTTCCCCATCTCACTAAATTGTAACAACAATTGCTTCTGCTAAAAAGCTGGGAGTCATTCTTAAGTATTTTCATTCTCTTTCATCCCCTATCTAACTTGTCAACACATCCTATGTGCTTCACCATATACATGTGTGTATATATGTATCATCCGCTCACTTCCCATCCTTTGCTATCACCATCTCTGCACTAGAATATGGAAGTAATCTTCTAATCATTCCCTCTCATTCTGCCATGGCTTCTTTTGTAGCATCCAGAATGATTCTAATTTAAAACTAAGACAAATCACATCACTCCTCTGCTTAAAACCCTCGAATAGTTTCCATCCTACTCAACAGAAAAACAATGTCAGTGAAATATCTACAAGAACCTGAAAAGAAGTAGTCCTTAGATTACTGTTAAACTCATGATCTACTACTTTCCTACTTTCTAACTTCATTCCAGCCATACTGGCCTCCATGCTGTGCCTTCGGTCTGACAGCATGAAAGCATGCTCCCTTTGTTTGCATTTGCACTTGCTGGTCCCATCTCAGACAATTGTCACCTCATATCAACTGCTTGTTTCACTCATCACCTTTCCTCCTTTGCATATAATATTTTCCCTGAAACTCCTATTTCCCTTTCCTTTGTATTGTTCTCATAACACCAAATGCTGCCTGGAATAGAATAGTTTTAAATTATATCATTTTTGTCTATCTTCCATTCTAGAAATAAATGTTTCAGACCAGTAATTTTGCCTGTTTTATTCATATATATTTCCTCAAAATCTAGAACAAGCTTCAGTTATAGTGGGTGCCCAATGAATATTCATTGAAGGAGTGACTTCATTGAATTATATAGTTACTTGTGAATTAACTCAGAGGCTTATGGAAAATAGTTTTGTTTCATCTGCTGTAAGAAAATACTTTATATTCAAATGTGTTCATATGACCACACTATCTTACACTGAAAAGCACAGGAAAACAAAACAAAAACATCTGCAACTTCATAATTCAAATTCACAACATTTTGGCATTTTACAACTCTTTTATTCTAGTGTTTTGTTTCAGTACACTTTCAATTACTTTTATTGTTGTTGCTCCCCAACCGATAGCATATGTAAATAACAAAAATATAGTCTATGATAAAAGAGACAAAGTGATGGAAATTTCCTTCAACATCTTCCTCCTCTTTTCATGACCAGAAAATAATTACTTGTAACTTAAATTTAAGGGATGCTGGACCATATGATTGCTTAAGAGAGAATAGAGTTTTATAAGCTCGTTTTTAAGATTTCTTTCTGAAATGAATTTTTCCCATAGTGTCTGGATTGTGTCAGAAAGCTGTAGTGGGAAAATAAAGGAAAGAATTTGGGAGGTCTTATACCAAAGTACATTTATTGAGAGATATCTTTTGAAAATAACATGGATGTAGAGGAATTTAAAATATACTCACCAAATTTGTACGTTTAGCATAAAAAGCTAAATAATTAGTCATTTGCGACTAGTTGTTAGTAACTAGGATGTACAGTGCCTGACACACAGTTCTATTTGTAATCATTTCAATGGGTAATCTAACAGGCATCATTGGTATTGAAGACGCTGCTTAGCAGGAAGGAAAGTGGCACAGCCTATTTCATCAAAGATTTATTTAGGCTAACACAATCTGGTTTTAGAGAAATAATTTAATCAAATACCCTGATTAATTTATTTCCTTGCATAGGATCCTGCTTTCCTTGTTATAAATTTATCAAAATAGCAATTAATCATGTACATTTGTTCAATTATTTGTTTAATATATTTCTCAAACTCTAGACTATATCATTTGTCAAGTTGCTGTTTTTTGTTGTTGTTTGTTGTGTTTTGCTTTGTTTTTAACCTTGTCACCAAGAAGGATATTTAACACCTGTAAGTAGATAATCAATGAAGATTTTTAGAATTAAAATATTAATAAGGCATGTGCATTTATAATCGTGAGAGTTTTGATAAAAGGGGAGGAGTAATATTAAAAATATCTTTGCTATGATACTAGATGGGAAATTTTCAGTTTAAAAAGATTTGTTTGGGAAGTAAAGCAATTTGAGAATCAAGAAAAAGAGATATTAGAAAAATAAAAAATAGACACTCAGGTCACGAGGGTGGTAAAAATGTAGAGGAAAATAGAAGCCTAGAATGAGCTTTGCAAATTAGCCTATGGCTCTATCATGCCAATCATTAGGAACACCTCTGCCAGTGGTTTACAACATTGTTCTGAGACTCTGTGAAGATATTCCTATATGTCGAACTCATATTTCACAAGGTTATATGGAAGGTCCACGTGACAACGAGTGGCATAGCTGTTCAGGAATTATATGACACTATTCTCTTACTGTGATCATAAATACTTCTGGAGATTTGTAAATCCATTTAATATTAGGGAGAATTATTTTACTAGACTTGATACCATTATTGTACTAACTGGAAAGGTTAATACAAAGAAAGTGTGGTCTGTATTTACTTGGTAATAAAAAGTTGAAAGAGATTTTATTGGAAATTAACTTCTATACAGAACATTTCTGAACATTTCTTGAATAAAGGTTTTCATCCAGTGTTATCTCAATTAATGCTTGATAACTTTATGAAGTCAAACACTAAGTTTTTGAAAAACCAGTAAATTCCTTCCCAGAACATATTTGCTATTCCTTTAATACGACTTCATTATCTTTTAAAAAAATATGTGTAGGGGGAAAAGTGATGGTATTGAGTTTGTATACAATTACATCCCATGGAGCAGCTAGTTGGTTAATAGAAACATTGCTAAAAGTTATACCAGTGTAGGATTTTCCCCTAGGTTATAAATAAAGCAATAAATCCAATGTTGACAAGAAGAAAAAGTTGGCATCCATATGGAAAATATTAACTACATTTCTTGCTATTGTTGCACTTAAATATTTTAGGACTCATTTATAGATTGCAACAAAATGAAGTGCAGAATTAATACACTGAATCTGAAATTGTAAAAAAATATCATTACAGTAAAACTTTATAAACTATTTCTTCTCTGTGATTCCTGTATTGTCTGACTAATAGATAATCTGTGGACGCATAGTTTAAATATCGAGGACGAATTTATATTTTTATAAGTAATTGGGATCTCGATCCAAGAAATTTTTAGTTGAGCCTGCATGGCATGGTGTCAGACTCTTAGGGTCAAAAATTGTGTTGGTATTTTCAGCTCTGCCACTATCCATGTAAGCATAAATGAGAAATATTCTTCAAGACCATCTATTTTCTCTTATGTACAAGAGGAAAACCAATAACTATCCTACATTGATGGTAACATTATAACAATTGAAGGAGATACTTTTCTAAAAGAATGTGACAGTTGTCAAACATTTTAATTTTAAATATTCTTATTTTTCCTTGCGTCATTCCTAAACACTGCAGTTCCTTAGAGAGCAAGATCTATATCTTTTCCAGCTCCATATACCTTTAAAGTTTCTTGTATATGGGAAATTATCACTCAATATTTATTGAAATAATAAATGCAAGAATGGATGAAAAAATAAATGCATAATGTTGATCAATGTATCATGTTTGCCAACTTCAACAGGGGAAAACTTCACTATTGCATGCAAATCCCATTGGAAGAATTTTTCTCTGTAATTAAAATCAGAGAATTAATTCTCATTTATAGTAGAACAAAGCTATTCCTGTACATTCTAAAGTTCTTTTGTTGGTTTATTTTGATCTTTCTCCTGCTTCAATAGTGTTTTTGCTTTTGGGGACTTTATGGATCTTTATATAATTTACATAGTTTCTCATAGATATTCAATCTCGATTTCCAGCATAGGTAAATTCAGAGAATGCAGTGCACTAGCTTAGAATCAGATAAACGTGTTTATAGAACTGGACTTGCAATATGTCTGTGAGGTCTATACAAGTCGTCACCCATTCATTGAGTTAGAACACTAATAGCTCCTACCTTACTCAACTTGAGGGTATCAACAAAGTCAATATGTATAAAGGGACTTTGCAAAATGCAAATCTACATAGAAAAGAGTAATTATTAACATTGCAGACATCACATGATCACTGGCTTTGGATTTTTGGCATATATTTTCTTGACAAGTTAAACATTTTCCTTTTTATTGATCTTGGCTTATATCAATAAACTCTACTCTTTATGTTATGCCCAATAGGAATCTATAAATGCAGTGTAACTAAAATTTATCATTGGTTTAATATATCTATAAGCAATGAATGATTGAAAACATATGCTGGATGTCAACAAAAATTAAATAATAATTTCTATCACGAGGAGAGAAAACTATCTAAAATCTTATTTTTTCCTTAAGAATAAAATGAGTAGACAAATATAGATTTCAAAATAATATACTGTATACCACAAATGCTATCAAAATAGTCACCGCCTTGATTTGGATGTGACCTGTGGTTCTATAAGACAGAATTTATAGTGATGATTATTTTTTAAAGTGATCATCACTGTATTTTATAGTGTTGTGCCAAAAATTTACATGAGTAAATTTCTCAAATAATGTTTTCTTAAAACTAATCTAATTTTCTATTAAAACCAGGAAGTTGAAAGTGAGTCTCCAATCTTGCAGCTACAAGTCAATGTATAAATATTTTAGATTTACATAAAATCATTATTATAAATAATATGGCATGGTTTTTTAATGTTTGATTTTAATTTATTTCCTGCAATGCCTAAAATAAAAGGGATTCATTTCTGTTATTTACCACTAATAAAGTAAACAATTTGAAATATAAGAGACATGAGTCCCCAATTTTTCCCAATTCTTGGTTGTCTCTTATAGCATTATATTCCCAAATAAAACCGGTTGACTCCTGGATAGGTAAAATAGAGAAAGAGTGCCCAAAGTCAACTGAATTCAAGTTTCAAGAATGATCTTTATTCAGAATCATCTCTCTTTCATGATGGTCTCTGAACTTGAGGAATAAGCCATGTAATTACATTACATTTGTTTTAGACATAGTTTCTATTCACAAAATGATCCCACTAAGAACAGATTTCTTTATTATTAATTATTTGTTACAGGTATATAATTATCTGATTATCTGATACAGGAAAAGAGACCAAGATTACTATCCCAAATAGATGAGTTTCCAAGGCTAGTAAAGACCTTCTGAGTACTTTCTCATTTGTTCTAATAACACATCTTTGCCTTAGCTAAGAATAATCCTGCCATTCATTGGATAGATTTGCCAGGTGATGATTTCAGTTAAATGTTCCCGTCTTCACATGTTCTACATAAGCCTACACTGGGAAACAGAAAATGAACCAGATTCACGAAGATTTCCCTCATGTGTGACTTCAGCAGATTTTATTATTAATCACCCCACAAAGATAGGATGAATTGCCCTTAAAATGTTACTTTGTAGGGAAGTGGAGGTGGCTCAAGTGGTTGGGCTCCCATCTACCATATGGTAGGCCCTGGGTTTGGCTCCTGGGACCTCTGGTTGAGGGCAAGTTGGCCCGCGCCCATGGAGAGCTGGTGCAGCAAGATGACAAAACAAAGAGAGACAAGCAGACACAGAGAAAACATGCAGCGAATGGACACAGAAAGCAGACCGCGAGTACAAGTGGCAAGGGGGGGGATAAATAAATAAATAAATAAATAAAAATAAATCTCAAAAAAAAGTTACTTTGTATTAAAGATTGATGATGCCATGCCAACCTCAAGAGGAAATAAAGTTTTATTACTCACATTATGAATCTTTTTAGGACCCCCAAGCAGTCCAAAAATAATTTCAGAGAATAGAGAAAAGTAAGTGGCTTCGATTTTTTATGATTTTAGGGGCTGGTGCTGAGATGATGCATCTACAGTTTGAAATTGTAGCTGTCACCAAATAAGAAAGCACCAATAGTTTTCCCTCAGCTTCTCAGGATATGGAACCAAAGGGAAAGGGTACTGGTGGGTTTCCTGATTACAATTCACTGCAGATAGTTGACTGCTGACTGAAATATCCCATGTTTCACTTAATCAAGTTTTACCCTGTTTAAGTAAACTATTATGGTCCTCTACGAGGCCTGTGCCCTGAGGCTTGTTAGGCAAGTAACAGCTCCAGTGAATGCCTTCTTCAAGAGATCAGCATTGTGTATTTTGAGAAGTCAAATGAGTAATTTGGTAACTATCAGTAATGTCTGAAACCTGAAAAGGTAAGAAGAATGTCTTAATGAGGCCGTGTACTGTTGTTTTAATATGTGTAGATTTTTTTTTTTGGAAGTACTGGCAATTGAATCTAGGACTTCATACATGGGAAGCAGGTGCTCAACCACTTGAGCTAATCTGCTTCCCAGATATGTAGGTCTTGATTTTTATTTTGACCTTGATTTATATTTTGTATATCTGTGACACAAGATATTCCTATAGTTAATACCCTAAAGGAGACAACCATGGATAAGTAAATAATGTTGCTGCCGTTGGTCAGACCACATAGTCAAAATAATACCAATGGTCTAAGAGTCTGTGAAATTTTCAGATGAGTTTGCTTATTGTCCATGGCATTCAGTGCTAAGATAACTACGTAAAGTTCAGCAATTTGAACTGGCTGTTGGTTCCCATCCTTTATCAGGGACATCACTCATTTGATCCCAAGGGACTCTCCAGGTAGTCAAGGTGTCTGGAAAAGGATTGACCTCATCATAGTGTGACATCTGGTTAGTAATTGAGAATAGGAGAGCCTATGCCATCATGGAGGTGTTGTGCCAGAGGGCCTATATTTGACTCTATTCTGTAACTATAGTTTATATTTTAGCAAGGAGGCCTTGGTGATTGTGCTGAATTTGCAAGTGCTGCTTCCATGACCCAAGGCATAACTGGCATCAGGGTATAGAAGGTCACAGGCTCAGGGCCTGTTCTCTGTTCCAGAAGAATATAGTATGCAACCAGCGACTGCAGCACGAATGGCCTGTAGTGTGGGACTGATGAGGGCAGTTTTTGGCACTAGAAGTCCATAAGCAACTTATAACCATCATAGATGGTCAAGAAATTCCAGAAGACATCAGAGGGGGTTGGTAAACTTCTACAGTGAAGGAGCCTGTAGTGGCACTAATGAGAGTGCATGTAGAATGGTAATTTGGACAGATACTAGAGCATTTGTTTTAGGGACTCCATTCAAAGAAGGACAATGTCCAAGTAACAGCACAAATGAGCTTAAACAAAATTTGTAAAAGGGAAATATATTCCTTCTAGAACTTTGGGAGGCTTAATATAATAGTTTTCTTTTAATGTCAAGAGTGATCGGAGGTTCAACGGCTGTTTCTTGACAGTGTCAGACGGAATGACCCTCAAATAGTCAGATAAATTTCAGCAATACAACTAAGGTACAAAGCCTTGTGCAATATGTGGGACAATGGTTCATCCCCTTTCTGTGAGTTCCTTTTACACTTTCTGTATGTGTAAGTCTTGAATGGTTGTGCCAAATAAATCTCTCATAGGGGGATGCCCTCATTTAATGACATAGCTGTGCTTTTAGAGAAAGTTGAATGTGGTTAAGACCTTGGCTGCACAGATTTTGTGCTATGCCAAGGCTACAAGGCTGCTGTGTTACTTAATGGGTAGTCAGGTCTAGCTGTCCTGTGTTCGGCTGAGAGGCTGTTGAAGTAGGCACTGAAAAAACATATTACCAAATATATACCAGCAAAAATATTTATCAGTTGCTGATTGGATAGTTTCAGTAATTTAAATAAAATTGGGTAACCAGATCCTTAACAGGAGGGACCACAGAGTGACAGTTGTGGTAATCCACCATAAAACACCATTCATTCTTTCCAAGTTTAAGAACAGGACAAATTGGCATTTTATATGGACTGGTAAATAGGGCCATTGTTCCCTGCTTTGTTCCTACTCCAAGACCTTCACCCTACCCAATCTCACCACCTGTAATCAATGCCTACTTGGCTTAGTCCTTCACCTCTTTCAAGTCCTTGCTCAAGTATCATCTTCTCTACAAGGGCTAGCATGATGATCCTATTTAAAATTGCAAATTTCCCCTACCAGGTTTCCCATTAGCTTTTTAAAAAATGCAGCATACTTATAGCATACCATATATTTTGTTTATTCAGATGTTTATCTATAATGTATTATATATATTTCCTTTCACTCCACAGTGTAATTTAAACTAAACAAAAAAGGATAGACATACTTTTGCTGTTTTGATCACAAATATATTTCAGACATATGATAGATTTTCAATAAATAGTCAAATAACACAATATATTAAGTTATAAAGTGATTTTCATAGTTTATATATTGTAAATTCTATTTTCTGATAATAGTGTAATAAAACTGAAAATCAATAACAGAAATACCAAGAAAAGTTTCCTCACTTGAAAATGTATTACAAGCAACATATCCTACAATGGCAGATTGAGTTATATACCTTGGGACGGGGGATGTTCTTAATCTCAATTCATTACTGTTGGGGAGAATCCATTGCAAATACACCCTTTTGAAGATGTTACTCTTAGTTAAGATGTGACCAACTTAATCAGAATGGGTTTCATCCTATTACTGAAAGCCTTATAGAAAAAAAGCCACTGGAAGAAGCCTGAAGGTGGAAATCCATAAATCCTAGAGAGAAAGGAGAGGGCATATGGTTAGAAAGCCAAGGATGGCAGCCAGCCCCAAAATGCCTGTCTTTAGTTAGAAAACATCGCCTTTCTGACAACTCAATTTTGGACTTAGCCCAGTCTCAAAAGTGTGAGCCAATAAATTCACGTTGTTTAAGCCTACCCATTCTGTGTTATTTCTCATTTTAGCCTGGAAACTAAGACACATAAATCAATAAGGAAATCCATTAATAACGTAAATGTAATATTTATTTCAATTTCTTTTTTCTCATACAGTATATTTCTTTTTTGAGATTTAGTATTGAAATCATCTGCATTTATTTGGTTCCTGCGTGTAAGCTTGTGCTGTATTAAATTTCATTGTTGATTTTTTGCAGGTATTCTGACATTTTGAATTTGCTTTGATCTTTGACCTAAGAGATGCTAAACTAATTATTAAAACAGTTTATGTCTGAATTTTAAAAATATTTCAGTTATTAATTTCTAGAAGTAATGGTCAAATAATAGAATCTATACTCTTTCTGTTTTTGCTAAACTTTAAGTTTTTGTGACTTAATATATGGCCATTATAAAAAGATGAATATTCTATTCTCATTTGAGAAGAAATAGTTACTTGTTTACATTAGAATTGGGGAGTGAGATTGTAAGGATGATGATCTATGTTTTAGTTATTCAATAAACATTTTTTGATACATTTGAAATTTAAAATTAAAAAACATGCTATTTTTGTTATTAAAAGAATGTTTTTTTAAAAATGAAGCATTTAAAATTAAACCCAAATTAAACTAGATTAAGAGTTCAGTTGTCAATATTAATAAAATTCCCAATTTTTAATAGGAACAAAAGGTCAAGTTTAATAAGTACCTTAAGAACCTAATGCCTCAGATTTATGGAAAAATGAATGAAATTTATTAATATTAATCTTAGCCTTTGATACCTGGTAGCTTTATGCACATCAAGCCAGAGATATCATAATCTCTTCACACTTCTTTTTTTTTGTATAAATATATTTAATAAGCTGAGTTTAAGCTCTTAAAGTTTTGGATGAATATTAGCAATCTTTTGTTTTAATTACTTCATATCCTTGCTTTGTTCCCAAGCTGCAGTAAATTATAAATTTCACAGCATGAAAATAATATATGTTTAATAAGAGAAAGCTTGAGCATTAGCAGTCAATTAAAGGTACACATACATCCAGAGGCTCCAGAAACAAAACTCAAGTCAAAATGCCTCAATACTGTCATTATAAATATAAACTTGCATTTAAAAATAGTATTAACATATGTGTGGCCTTATTTTACATTTCATACACATATTATTTGCAAAATGAATAATTAATAAAATCTTACTGGTTCTATCTCTTTTTAAAATTAAATCATCACCTTAGTCACATAGTGATTTGTAAATACCCCTATTGTAAAACAATTTTCCTTTTGGGGGGGATATTGGAGATTGAACCTAGGTTCATGAATCTCATACATGGGAAGCAGGTGCTGAACCACTGAGCTACAACTGCTCCCAGAAATGAGGCTGATTTTGTTTTGTTTTTTTGTTTTTTGATTTTTTAGGAGGTACTGGGGATTGGATCCAAGACCTCATACATTTGAAGCAGGCATTCAACCACTTGAGCTACTTCTGATCCCATTGAAAAAAATTTTCTTAGCTTAATTTTATTTTCCTCAAATTAGTCTACAGATTGTTTAGGTCCAATTACTTGAATTTCTCTAGAGCAAGTAATGAATTCTCCCATTATTCCATTTGCACAATGGAATATATCTCTATTTTGCTATTATTTTTACCTTCATTGAATGTGGGATTCTTCTGATCTTTACTTCTAAGAAACAGTTTAGAGGCCAGCTCCCCTGCCCATGCAGGGAAGTCAGCACTATCAGTTCCTGTTGAAAATAGTAGGAACATTCTTATTTTACACTGTTACTTAGGGCTTTCTGCCTCTCCATTATCTCCTGCGCAGCCCGGAACTTTCTGAGCCCCTGCACATACACACTGACCTTGTGTTTTGTGGAAAAGAAAAGAAAAACTGTCATGGGAATCAGCAAAGGAGAATAACTCCTTTATCTGTTCTCTCTCTCATCCTCAGTGTTCAGAGTAATTCTTTGCGCTGTCGCAGGCTGTCCTGGACAGATCCTCGCAAGACTTTTCAGGACAGATTTATGCAATTGAATAGTCAAAGGAAATAAATGTTATCCAGAAGTAGGTGAAAAATAAAATACTCAATAGAAAAGTCTTTATTTACTTAATTGCATTAGACATATCATGTAAAATCTACAGATGAGAACAAAGGGCCAGAATTGGAAAGATTGCTGAAACAACGATGAACAATTTAAAAGAACAATCATCAAAAAGTTCCAGGAATATGGCATCAGAGGTGGTAGGCAGAGCTTAGATCTCTCACTAAAATAATGGAGAAACAGCCAAAAGTTGTCCAATGGACATGCTTTGGGGATCAGCAGACCAGGACAGTGCTGTAAACCCCCATGACAGTGAGGGACAGAGAGACAAAGAACCCAAAATGACAGCCAGGAGTTACTAAACTCCTTGGTGTCAGGAAAGGCAACCACCCCCCACACCCAAGGTATGCAGCCTGAATAATACCCATGGCCTCCTGCAGTCACCTGAGAAGGGAAATGATGTTTTCCTCCCAGGGAAAAGGGAGATTTGCAGCACAGGGAAGAGAGTGATTTCTCTTCAGTGAATTTGGCCTGCAGAACTCACTTTGAATATCGGCTCTGGCTAGACCAGAAACACAGGTGTATTAGTCAGGGTTATCTAGGGAAACAGAATCAACAGGAGATATCTGCCAATAGCATGAGATTTTATAAGAGTCTCTCAAATGACCATGGTGATGCACAAGTCTAGGTTCTGCAGGCAAGCTGCAAACCAGGGGCTCCAATGAAAGTCCAATGAAGTCCCTTGATGAGTTTCTGGCTATGCAAAGTTGGCTGGGAAATTCTATCTGAATGCTGAAATCACTTCTCCTTTTAAAGCATTCAACTGATTGGATAAAGTTTCACTCATTGCTGATGGCAAGCTCCCTGATTGATGTAGATGTAATCAGATATCTATGCAGTAAACTCACTGGTGATTAAAGTCCATAAATGTCCTTCTTTTGCAATTAGTCCTGTGCTTGCTTGACCAAACAACTGGGCAAAATTACCTGTCCAAGTTGACACAGTAGCCTAACCATCACAACAGGCAGGTGGAGTTTGAAAGAAACACCTCTATGGAAAGGTTTGCTGATGAGTGTGATCTTCTGGCCAGCCAGGAAACTGCAAGGAGAAAAAAATTGCTTTTAGGTCTCTCTTAGCCTGATTTTCGTGGGAGAATATCTGTGCCCCATTAGTAAATCCCCAGCCTGATTTTGAAAACTTAAGCTGGGAAATTTTTAAAACTCAGAATAACTTGAACCAAAAATCAAAGAACTGTGGAAAATAAAACACTAGGCAAGAGAGAGAAATTGATCATCAGAGTAAATCACCAACATATTAAGATACCTAGATATTGCAAAA
>JAQZBX010085708.1:0-13093 GCA_029593785.1 Cabassous unicinctus
AAAGATCACTGCAGCACTACCTAGAATGTCAAAAAAGTAGGAAATAATATAAATTACCAACAGGGAACTGATGATAAATCAAGGCAAATCTATGCAACGGAATACTATGCAGCTTGTTAACTGGGCTAGATCCCAACGTGCTCAAATGGAAAGTGGTTTGAAACCTAAGAAAACTATGGTTCCATTAATGTGGAAAGAAATCTGGTTAAGAAAAATGGTATTTCAATAAGAAATATAATTCCAGGGGAAAAAAGACTGAACCAAACTCCCTTGTAACAAGTAATATAAACACACACTGAAGGATATTTTTTATAAAAGAAGAATAAAAACAACTCAAATATTCATCAACAGGGGAATGGTTAAATAAACACAGTATATTCACCTGATAAAACCCTGGGCAGGTGTAAAGAAAAAGTTCTCTATATACATTGATATAAAAAAAGTTCCAAAGTGAAAAAAGCAAGATGTAGAATAGTGTCTATAATACCTTTTGTAAAAGAAAGGGGGAGGAAATAAGATAATATTTGTATTTGCTTATATCTGCATTTAAAAGCACATATACTGGAAGAAACTAATAAAAGTGGTTAACTCTCAGGAGCCAGTGGAAGGGTAGATGTGAGGTAGACAGGGATGGGTTGTACAAGATATCTTTTTGTTTTAACATTTTATTTTTATTTTTATTTTTTTTTAAAGATTTATTTATTTATTTATTTATTTCCCCCTTGCTGCTTGTGTTTGCTGTGTCCATTCGCTGTGTGTTTTTTCAATGTCTGCTTATCTCCCCCTTGCTGTGAGGTCCTGCTGCATCAGCCCACCGCGCCGCGCCGGCCGGCCTGCTCTCACAAGGAGGCCCCGGGAAGCGAACCCGGGGCCTCCCACATGGTAAACGGGGGCTCTATCGATTGAGCCTCACCCGCTTCCCAACATTTTATTTTGAAATAATTTCAAACTTAGAGGGCAGTCGCAAAAATTATACAAACCCCATACAGAGAACTCCAACATACCTCCACCACCACATATAACAGATAACTAGATCCATCAATTTTAACATTTTGCCACATCATTCTATCCATCCATCCATCCATCCATCCATCTATCCATCTATCTATCCGTCTATTTTCTGAACATTTGAGAGCAGGTTGAACACATATTCCTTGAACACATAATACTTCCATGTACATTTCCTACAAACAAGGGCATCTATTTATGTAATGACCTTGAGCACAGTTATCAACTTCACGAAATTTAACGTTGCTAAAAAGCTTACATTTCATATTCCAGTTTTTTCTTGTGTCCCAATAACGTCCCTTTGAGCCTTTCTCTCCATTCTTAGATCCCATCTAGTATCATGTTTTGCATTTAACTGTCATTATCTCTTCAGTTTTTCTTTCTTACTTTTTTTTTAAACTGTGAAAACACATACACAAAACTTCCCATCCCAACCCTCAAGCACACTGTCACACCAGTCAGTTGGATTAGTCACATTCACAATGTTGTGGTACCCTCAATACCATCCATTACTATCACTCTCCCTTCACCCCAAATAGAAACCTCATACTCATTCTGCACTACCTCCCCATTACCCCTGTCGCCCCACCCCTGGTAACCCATACCCTACTTTCTGTCTCTATGAGTTTGCATATTCTCTGATATTGCCTATGTGGTTATCATGGGGCTTAAATTTAACATCCTAAATCTATAACAATCTCATTTGCTTTGATACCAACTTAACTTCAATAGCATACATAAACTATGTTCCTATCCCCCTCCATCCCCCACCTTTACGTAGTTCTTGTCACAAATTACATATTTGTACACTGAGTCTTAAAACCATTGATTTATCCACTAGATTTCAATGCATATTTTTGTTTTGATTTTGAACCATATGAATATTACTTTTTCCAAAAAAAAATAAAATAAAAAATTTAAAAGAAGATATCCTAGAAGCAGGAAGGATGACTTATTCAAATGAAATAATGCCTTATAAAAATTCTTCTCCAATGTTTTTGGATGACTAAATAAACTAGAAGCCGATACCTCACAGAGACAGGTAGGTTGCTGTCACTACTTGTTGGCACTACAGGAAGCTAAAGGAGTGGTTTCCAAACAACACATGCCACTTGAATGAGTAAGACATACTAAACGCCTCCCACCTGCTCACACTTTGCAGTCGGTGCCATCTGCACAAACTTCAGGCTATGCCTGGTAAACAAAACAAAACTCTGAACAACAACAGTGGTATGGTAATTAGCCTCTGCAGCATCAGGAAGATCAATTCATCCAACCAGTGCCCTCCAGCTCATAAGCCTTTAAAGTTGGCAAAGCACTTTCACATACCTATCTCTTTAATCGAACCATCTCTTTGAGAAAGGTGCTGTAACAGGGTGAAAACCTATGCTCAGGGAAGTCAAACGCTGTCCTAAGTCACACAGCTAGAACACTACAGAGACCAGAACCCAGGTCTCCTGGTACCATGGTCGGGCTGGGCTCTCTTCCACGGTACATCCTTGACCTCACTTCGGGTCACTTCCCATCTGGACCCCAGAATCGGGTTTATGCTTGGATAATTGAGCACAGTATAGGGGGATGGTAGGAGTGCTTCCCCATCCCCCCCATGGAAAATCATCAGGGAGTGCAGGGTGAGCCTCTCCTGTTTTCCCACACTCCCCAAGAAGGAGACTGTTCTAGTAGTCTAGGAGGGAATTCAGTATCAGAACACAGAAAGCTGTATTGGAGATCGGAATACTAACTACAAACCCGCACGGACAAAGAATTCAGATCACAATCCAGCCAGCAGACGAGTGTTTACTAAAATGTTCTGATGAGTGAAGGCTCCAGTCATTTCCTTACCTGGAATCAAAGAAGGTGCCGTCCAGAAGCGTGCCATTGTAATGATACCTGAGAAAGTCCCCGCTTTGACTTATCCGCTCACAGTTTTCGGGTACTACTTTATTTTCAATGGAAATGCTGTCCTTGGGGTTATGGAGGTCCAATAGCACAACATCAAAGACCAGAGATGCTTGTCCAGGAACGTCTTTCCCTAGAGTGGAATGGAGGAAGATGACTAACTCAGAACACAAGATTTAGGAAATTCTTCAGCTACAACTCAATATCCTCTGCGATGGCGTTACTCATTCATTGAGGTTCTCAAGTCACAGAAACAAATGTTCCTACAAACCTTGGGAGGTTGCACGTGGTGCCTAACCATGGTGCCCAACCATGGACCAGAAGGGGATAATATAAAGCCTGACTTCCTCAAGAAAAACAGCAAACTGATATTAACAACATTAGAAGCTGTTCTGACTATACTTCCATGCTTATGCTGGCAAATCAAGGGTCCATGCGGGTGATTCTATACCCACATGCAAACCCAAATCCCACCTCTGTGGGTTTCTGTTTGTGTACAAATGCAAACTACAGGCCTTTAAAGGCACAAATTCCAAAGCTCTGATCTGACTCGGGAGAACACAACACAGACTTGTTCTTTAGAAGCATCAGCCAATTTTTTTAAGAGGCAAAAGGCAAAATTCAATCCTTTTAGTGAATCCAAAACAAGATATAAATGAACCTTGAATACATCATGTTCAGTGCAATAAGCCAGTCACAAAAGGACAAATATTGTAGGATCTCATTTATATGAAATAACTAGAATGTGCAAATTCATAGAATCTACTTTGATTATACGTTACCAGAAGTGGGGGAAGAGGGAATGAGGACTTAATGCTCAATGGGCCCAGAGTTTCTGTTTAGGGTGATAGAAAAATTTAGGTAATGGCTGGTAGTGATGGTAATTAATACCATTGAATTATATATTTGAAAGTGGTTAAAATGGGAAAAAAAATTTTTTTAAAGATTTATTTATTTATTTATTTATCCCCCCCTTGCTGCTTGTGTTTGCTGTGTCCATTTGCTGTGTGTTTTTTCTGTGTCTGCTTATCTCCCCCTTGCTGTGAGGTCTTGCTGCATCAGCCCACCGCGCCGTGCGGGCCGGCCTGACCTCACAAGGAGGCCCCGGGAAGCGAACCCGGGGCCTCCCATATGGTAAACGGGAGCTCTATCGATTGAGCCATACCCGCTTCCCAAAACGGAAAATTTTATGTTGTGTTTATGTTAGCACAACACAAATTTTAAAAAACACAAAAAACAAAGAACCATACAACATAAAGAATTAACCCTAATGTAAACTATGGACTTTAGTTATATTAGTTAATAATATAATTCTGACAACATTGTTTCATCAATTGTAACAAATGTACCACACTCACGCAAAATGTTAATAATAATAAGGAAAACGGTGTGTATGGGAGGGGGGACAGGTACATGGGAACTCTGAATTTCCACATAATTTTCCTGTAAAAACTTGCAATTGCTCTAAAAAGTAGTATGTTTTAAAAATAAATACATAATGTTAATGGCACCCATAATTCAAAATATAAATAATCCTCAAATAATTTCTATCTCACTTCTAGATCATTCTGTTCCCCTTGAATGTTCCTAACAGTGAGGATTATGGAATATCTGCAAAATGAATAATCCACATAGATCACTGGGCACTAGCTCTCCCTGCAAAGATCAACATCAACCAATAAATAACTCTGAATCCAGGAATTTGGAGTAAAAGAAAGTCAAATGGAAAACCAGATACCTCAACACTGTTACTTGCCCTTCATTATATCATGCAAAGGAGTGGGCTTGGGCAGGTAAACACAGGCACGCCAAGTCTGTGCTCCTTCCACTGGTCCTTGGGTGGACCCCACCCCTTGTCTTCCCACCAGGGGAATGATGAGATCTGCAGAAAGGAGGCTGCTGAGTCAGCCTCTGGAATGTAAGATGTGGTCAGGCCCGGAAGTGGATGGTGTGTGGGTGTGTGTGTGTGTGTGGGTGTGCATGTGTGTGTGATGGAATCTTAATCCTTTGTACTTTTCTGTATTTCTTAAGAGAAAAAAGAAAACCTTAAAAGTAACCCCAGGGCTTTAGTTTTTTTATAGCACTGACATACTAACTGAATAATATATATATATAATTTAATGACCACTTGCTTGATATAATTCATATACTATACAATTCACCCATTTCAAGTATATTATTTGTTTTTAATTTACTGAAAACATTTTTTAAAATAAATAAACTAGCTAGTCCTCACATTGGGCTGTGCATCTAACTTTGTCATGTATGTCGTACCACGCGGACGATGTCTAAAGGACTTGGGAACCAAGGTGAATGAACTTTCACTGGGACAATGTTAGCATCAGTAAGAATAACTTACAGCTCAGGGTGGAGAGAATTAAAGCCTATTATGGGCAATGGGTTTCAAACTTTATTTTTCTCTTAGCAGGGAACCCCTCTCCTTTTTTAAGAAACTGTATGCAGATCTCTAACATAGACGTATGTTCCAGTGGAGGTGGACAGGGGAGAAGCCCCATCCTTTGAGGCTCCACCTCTCCTCCTGCTTGTAGACCCCCAGAGCCATGAAACAGAGCTGGAAAAACATTATAGTAGGGGTTATTACAAATCAGGTACCCCTATCAGAAAACTTCTCAATTAGCATCATGTTTTCATTTCTGTTCTTAACTACGTGTCACTTGTTTAAATGCCTGGAGGTCTCTTGTTGTGTCAGTCTGTCAGTGTGATTAAATGTGCCTGAAATTCATGTATGAGTAACTAAGAAATTCTATTTATCAACCAATATTCTATATTTCTCTTCACAGTAAAATTACAAATAGGACACTAATTCTAATGAATGTGTTTTCTAATATTATACTTTTCCTTTCTCCACTTGGAGCTAATGTTACAGGTAAAATCCATCACTGCAGAGTGAATCAGGAAGAAGAGGACAATTGTGACATCACCTGGCTGAATTTCTACCTTGATGTCTACAACCTTGAGACAGTCCAGGTCCAATCTCATTTCACAGATGGGAAAATGTGGACCAGAGAAGACAGTGCCCAAGGTCATATTTAAGAGGATACGGCAGAGGGTGATGATATTAGCAAGAGGAAGTTTCTGGAACTCAATCATCAGACAGCTGGCAATCTAGACCAGTGTTCCACGTTGATGGAAATGCTCTGTAACTGCGCTGGCCAGTGCAGCAGCCCTTAGCCTCATGTGGCAACTGAATACTTGATATGGCAGTGTGACCAAGCAACTGAATTTTGAATTTTATTTCACTTTAATTCATTTCAGTGTAGATGCAAATAACACCCGTGGCTAGTGGCTACCATATCCAACAGTGCGAGTTTAGACCAAAACATCTGGTGGGTTTCATGTGATAGCAGTTCAATTAATTACTGCAATAAAAATAAGGACAGATGAGAGTGGCTCCAAGAGAGAGGAGGACTTACCATCTCCTTCTTCCCCGTAGGCCAGGAAAGGAGGTATAGTGATGATGCGCTTCTCCCCCACACACATCCCCAGCAGCCCTTTATCCATTCCAGGAATCAGCCAGCCAATCCCCACATACGTGTCATAAGTTTTCATGCGATTGTGACTGGAAACCAAGGAGAAAGGAAAAAAGTTCCATATCATGATGGCATTTCCAACTCACCCCTCAGTGAGCTTTTTGTTACCCAAATCTCAGCTAAACAGTGAGCCCATACCGTTCCTAGAGAGGCCTTTACGGATCTCTGCTCCTAAATGTAGAGCAGAAGTCATCAAGTTCAGGTCAAAACGAAAAGGATGTAATTAAACTACAATAAGTCACAAAAACAGGCCTGCTATTCCATCTAATCAAACGCACTATAAAGAGAGGACAGCTCAAAGGGTTCGTTCACCGTTCTCCAGCTCAGCACCTCACTCCCACCCCCACTTTTCTCCATAGCGTGACATTCATTCACCTTCCCCTCTTCCTTCTATGGGAAAACTCTATGAAAATTAACCAAAACATGCATGAACCAACTCAGAAACAGGGCCCTTCACTTAATGATGAGCCCTCAAAATACATGTTAAATTAGATTGGCACTGCTCTTAGATTATTCTAAGATGCATTACCAAAAAAACTTTTTTTTAATTAAAATTTTTACTCCAGCACAGTGGAGCAAGAAACACGAGCTACTTGATGAACACTTGCTGTGGCAGTGTGCCCAAGCAACTAAATCTTGAAGTAAAGAAGTTTGGTGCTGGTTAAAGTTGGGACTCGCTCCTCTTCTGGTTTCCCCATGGGCATTAAAAAAGGCAAACGAAACTGAAGGATCTGGGGGGCATTTCACTGACTCAACCATGAACCGCAGGACTTACCTCGAATCAAACAGCGTCCCGTCCAAGAACGTCCCGTTGTAGTGGTACCTCACAAAATCAGACACCTGCGTGGCCCGAGGGCAAGTGGGAGGCCTGAAGTAAGTGTGTATCTGAACCTGATCTTCAGAATTCCAAATGTCCATCAGTAGTACATCAAAATGGAGCACCGAATTGGGGGGGATCACACCAGCTGGAAAGTAAAGACAGTTCACACTGGGAAGCCGCTGCGTTTCAGAGCCAGCCCTATGAATGGCTGCGGCAGTGCCAAGATGACTGGAAACCAGAAAGGTTCCAGCAGGTGTCTGGTGTACGATGCCAAAAGCCATGCTCCCTCCCTCCAAGTGAAATGGGGAAGAAAAGAGAAAACAGAATTTTTCTCTCCACAAGGGTAACATTCAATACACCTGCATGAATGACACTTCCTTTCATACCCAGAAGAAACAAACCGAAGACAGGAATTGTAGCTGTGCGTGTGTATATATGTGTTCACTGCTTCTCATTTTCCTCAGGCCAAAGTTTCCAAGATTCTCCCATCTGTCTGACTGAACAGTCTGCAAGTGTTCTGGCTGTTTCTGTGTTTATAAACCCAGGACAAAAACTTACAAACTCCTTCACTTCCGTAGGCAAGCTTTGGGGGGATCGTCACGAAGCGCCTCTCATTCACACACATCCCGACCAGAGCCTGATCCATGCCTGCAATCAGCTGACCTCTTCCCACAAACACGTTGAAAGTGGAGTCTCTGTCATAGCTGAACACAGGTAGGAAGAGAGAAAGAAGAGTATAAATAGTTGTTCCCTGTCAATGAAACGGACCTGTGAAAACGTACCCATGGTTAGAGGAAGGCACTGCAAAGCAAAAAGCCGGCAAGGAGTTAGTGATACAGGAAATGCCTTCCCTGGACAATACTTGCAGTGTAGGAATTTTTAAATGAATTTGAATATTGCCAGCAAATCTAGTTAGTTAAGCATCAGCATAACTCTCTCTAGAAAAAGATGTGTTCAGTTTGTTTTGCCAAATAGCTACCAATTTTTCTATTAAAAACATAACTTACTCCATTTTCTAAATGTCATTGGCATCTAAAAGCAACATCACAGATACTAATGCCCAACTCAACTTATATATATTTTTAAGTCATCCAGGTAAGTTAAACAAAGAGGCAGCATGGTGTAGCATAAACTGTGCTCAACTTTCTTAGCCTCAGTTGCCTCAACTGCAAAACGGGAGTAATAACAATAGCCATCCTATGACATAACCTACACGAAAAGTGCTCTGAAAACCTAAGTGCCGTGCCATTACTACAATTATTATAAGTAATAGAAAATCTGATGTCATCTTGAATCACTATGTATTTTAAAAGTTGACTGCTTTTAGCCTGGCGTCGGAAGATAAATAATAAAATCATGGCTGTAACCCATGCCCTCATTCTCTTTACAGTCACATGCAGCAACCAACAAGTGTTTGCCTACAGGAGCCTGTGCTAGGTTCTCTGGGGGGCAGAGGGTGTGAAAGCAAAGAAGTCCAAGGTATGGACTCTGCCTACAAGCACCTTATAAACTGGTGGAGAGGCCCACAGGGTTTCAGAGACTTTATGCTTAAGAAAATGATTATGGGGAAGCGGATGTTGCTCAAGCGATTGAGCTCCCGCCTACACATGGGAGGTCCTGGGTTTGGTTCCCGGGGCCTCCTGGAAAAGGCGAGCTGACGCGACGGGCAGGTGTGGCACGCTGATGCAACAAAGAGACACAAAGAGGAAAGACAATGAGAATCACAATAAACCAGAGAGCTGAGGTGGCTCAAGCAATTGAGTACCTCTCTCCTACACGAGAGATCACAGGTTCAGTTCCTGGTGCCTCTTAAAGAAAAGACGAGTGGACAGCGAGCTCAAACAATGAGCGGGGGAGGGGGAATAAATAAATAAAATAAATCTTTAAAAAAAGAAAACGATTATGGGGTTTAGCTGATAATAGTGAAAGCCTGGAAATAACTTAGCAGTTCAAGGGCATGGCACTGGTTGCACTTAAGGCAAGGACCCTACAATGAAATGCTTATAGCCGTTTAAAAATAATACAGATTTCTATGCACTGACATGAAAGGACAAACACATTAAACAAAAAAATGCAGGTTACAGAGTCACAGTAGAAAATAATCCCATTTTTAATATACATATATAGATGAATATGGAAAAACTTACAAGGAGATAGATGAAAATACTACCAATGGGAATGTTGTTAGGGGGTTTTGGGTGATTTAATGTGTTTTCTCATTAGTCCTTTCTTCATTTTCAAAATGATTGTTATTACTTGTGTAATAAAATTCTAAGAGCTGCTGGAATTTAGTTCATTAGTATATGCCACCCTTTATTACTTCTACCATTTCCTCAGTTTCCCTTATGTACGGCTTGGGAAAACACACAGGCCACCTCATCACCCCAGCCCAGAGCAGCTTCCTCAGACCTGGCCCCCTTCTGTTTCTCCTCCTCGTTTTATAGCCCATTTTAATAACCTTCCTTTCTCCAAGGTCAGTGAACAGAAAGCAGAATTCCAAGTTCGGGCCAACAAGCCAGAGGACAAAAGCACATGGTCAGCCTTGTGCCCCAGGCAGCTTTACACCTCCACCCTCCAGGTTGGGGGGGCCAGCACCCGCCCCTGGAATGCTGGCTCTTGGATGTCACTTGGCTGTGCCCAGCCACCCACCAGACCATCATAACCGGGAGTTTATATTAACAGTGGAGAACTCAACGCTCAAAGGCTCCCCAGACACAGAACATGTGCAAACAACAATGCGCCGACTGGAAATGACTCTGTAAGCATTTTTTTCATCCACAGACCCGAGATAGAGTTTCCAAATTTAATGAGAGTTTTTAATAACCGCTACTATTTAGAGAGCACTTTTCATGTGCCAGGCACAAGGGCAAACTAAGCCCTTCACATATACCACCTCATTTAATCCTCATAACAACACTTTAAGGTGGGTGCTAGGATTACACAGGCTCCGCATACTCTAAAAAATTTCCCACATTCACAAAGTTAGCCAAGTGGGGGAAAAGTTCGCACCCAGGACCGCCAGACTCCAACCCTCCAGACACAGGGCCTCCCTAGTGATGTATAAAATCTGTTGTTGCCTCACAGTATTCATTTCTTCATTTGAGGTCTGCCTAGGTTCTGTGAACAATCAAGCAGCAAAGTGCTAAAAGCAAAAGCAAACCTCTTTGAAAGAAAATGTGCACATTTATACACACGAGAAACTAACCATGCAAGACCAGTCTCACCTACTGCTTAAAACTCACACCATCTGGAAAAGCAAAGTTTTGCTGAGCAAATTTACGCTGATCAGCACAACTGGCACGAATTCATGTGCAGCATCAAGCCCAGAACTGGTCATGAAAATCATTCCTGCAAACTCTGGAATAAGCACCTATATAGCCTGTCCGGGCATCTGACTTATTTACACCCTTTACAGCTGTCCCAGTCAGGGTCCTGTAGGAAACAATTGGTACACACAAACTGGGCAGTTCCAGGAAAGTTTAATAAAGGGGACGTTTGCAAAGGCATGTGCTGGGTGCAAGGATACAAGGGGCAGTGCAGTAGCTCTAGCGTTAGGCAGGGGGCGCTAATACCACAACTGGGCCTGCAGGACCCAGGGACAGAGAGGGCAGCTCTGGGCCATCTGACAGGAGCTGGGACCTTTAGTAGAGGGATGCAACCCATGGTGACCCCACAGGCAGGGAGCCAGGGGAATAAATGCCTCCACCTCACTCTCCTCCTTCCCTCTGCTGCCTCTTGGCTGAACCCAACCAGAAGCCAAGGACAAGAAGGTCACTGATATAACCCATAATATGCACATGGAGTTATGTTCTAGGTCAGCCTATTAAAGCAAAATGCGGGTGGAAAAGGGCAGAGAGTGGACCTAGAGAGGCAAATGGAAACTGTCCCACACATCCAACACTTTCGGTCTCCATCAGCTTGTTTTTCTCCTGTGCCCATTCATTGCTGCAGACCCTCTGATCACTGCCCCTGATCCTTCTACTTTTCCCTGTCCCAGCAGGGGTGAGGGGAGGTGGCTGCAGCACCCTGTGATGATGCTCTTCAAACTTTCCTGCCCAATTAAGAATATGGTGATACATGGGAAAAATACAATTAATGTAACTTATAGACTATAGTTAACAGCAATATTGTAATATTCTTAAATCAATGTCAAAGAAGATACTATATCAATGCAAAGGGTCAATAGTAGGGGGGTATGGGATTTTTCCTTTTGGGCTAAGGAAAACATTCAAAGGTTTACTGAAGTGATGACTGCAGAACTCTGTGATGAAAGTGAGAGCCTCTGAATGTACACTTTGGATAGAATATACCAGGCATGGGACTACATAACAGTGACCCATGTGGTGGAAGATGGACTGTGGTTAACAGTACAAATATGAGAGTGATCTCTCATGAACTATAACAAATGGACAATACTATTATACATTATTAATACATGGTGTTAATAATAAGGGGTGTATGGAAAAAATATACCAAGTATACGCTATGGCCCATAGTTAGTGGTAATAGTCTGATCATGTTCCAAAACAATGTAAGGTGTTGGTGGAGGGGTGATGTATGGGAATTCTGCACATCATGCATGATTGTTTTGTAAGCTCACAACTTCCCTAATAAAACATATACATTAAAAAAAAAAAATTTCTGCCCAAGGACCACTAAGACAGGAGCCATTGTGTAAATGCTGCCATACTTTACTCATTAAACTGCTGACACACAAACACACATTATCTTGAGGCACATTCCACAAGGATAAATAACTACCCCCACGGCTATCTTCTTAAAGGACAAACTATCGCTTCTATTTCTAAATGTAGGTTTGAATCTGCAGTGGGAAAGAACTTCTGAAAGAGCATATGGCAAACTGAACACACTCCCTCTCTAAAGACCCCAAGCTCCTCTTTTTTAAAAAAGGACTTAGATTGCAAATATTCTCGCTGTCCTGATTTTGTGAAAATCAGGGTAGGCTAACCATTCGCTATATTAGAAACCATGTATGTGTCCCCAGACCTAGTTTTTCTCCCTAGGTCTGGTCTTTAGAATGCTGGTGATAAACCAAGCCTGATTTATTATATGACCATCCTGTATGGGAAATTACTGTAACTCTAGGTATCTTTGGTCAACCTTAAGAGATATAGCAGGGGGACAGATGTGGCTCGGGTGGTTGAGCATCCGTCTCCCATATGGAGGGACCTGGGTTCAATCCTCCAGACCTCCCAGTAAAAATTTAAAAAAAGAAAAATATAGAAGGCACGTGGGCCACCAGGCCCCGTGCATGGGTGTGCCGCCAGGCTCCGTGAGCCACGCAGCAAGATGATGACATAACAGGAGAGTGACACAAGGGAGAGCCAAGACAAGACACACCGAAAAATGAGGAACTAAGGTGGCGCAGGCGGTAGGACGCCTCTTTCCCACACCGGAGATTCCGAGGATCGAATCCCAGTGAAGACAGGAGAAGGATAAGAAGAGAGGGCAGGAAATGGACACAGAGTCGCCCAGCGAACGGACACAAAAACAGCAAAAACGAGGAGGGGGGAGGATAAAAGTAAATAAATAAATAAATAAATCCTTAAAAAATGTATAGGGGAGGAAGATACGGACTATAGTTCGTAGTTAATACTTTGACGATGCTTTTTCATGATTTGTTAGCAAATGTTTCACAACAATGCAGGGTGTTTGGAGGTGGGGGGGTGATGTGTGGGAGCCCTGTGTGATGTTATGCATGTTTGTTTTGTAAGATCATGATGTTTACTGAACACTTAAAGTTTATGTATGTTCATGTATGAGTGATATACTTCTTTAATAAATTGTTTAAAAA
>JAQZBX010085709.1:0-13092 GCA_029593785.1 Cabassous unicinctus
TTATTAAGATTATTAGAATCTATTGAAATCTAGGACAGTGACTTCTCATAGAATAACACTAAATATTAGGTGTCATGAGGGCATAAAAACTTTAACATCTTTCTTTTAAATTTGACTGGATTTTTAATTACAAAAGTGATACATATTTATCATAACAAATAAATATACAGAGGTAAGCTTTTAAGTTCATAATCTTCCTTTCAGCTCTCTACCCATCTCCCTATAGTGCCAATGTAAAGCCTGGTGTATATATTTTCACATCGTTCTCTGTGCTCATACAAATTCACAAGACAAAAATGCACATATAGTTTTTTTCATGTTTCTCTGAAGTGTATATATACTATACTTACTTTGCAATTTACCTTTTTTAAAATGAAAAATAATCTGGTCATTATATATTACATGTATATCTTTTTCCTTTAATAGCCATATAATATGCCACAGTAAAAATGTAAACCAGTATATTCAACACTTACATTATTAATTTATATTCCAATTATTTTCAGTTTGCCATTATAAAATTCTGTAATAAAACTGATATTAGTAAAATAATAATGATCATAACCAATATTTTGTTATCATTATATCCACATCTTTGCATTCCCACGTCCAAGTTAAGTCCATCTCCTACCTGGTCAATACCAAGGAGCAGGACTTTTATGAATTTCCCCCTTTTAATCACCTTCAAATATATAATTCAGTGCTAGTTACTGCTTTTTAAATTTCTAATTAAAATTCAAATTTTTGCAATTAGGTCTAATTATTAAATTAGAAAAAAATAGAATTTAAAAATACAGCAAAATTATTCAAAATTGGACAACTGAAAGATAAAGTAAAGCTATGTGATATATTGAATGAATTTTAATATTGTTCTGGAATTTGACTTTATGTAATACTTCTCTCCATTTCATGGGAGAACCTACCATTAAGCACATATGTTTATAAAAGCCTTTTAGTGGACTCCCTTCATTGGGTTTTGTTACCAAAGTACCAAAATAAAAGCTGAAAATGATTGAATGATAAGGTATTTCACCCATGGCCTCCTCATGGCACAAACTCTGGGCTACATTATGGCAGGTTCCAGTGTTTCAAAATGAATTACTATAAACCTCACATACGATATCCTCTGTCCAAGGACCAAACAAATTTAGAGGCAATACAGGAAAGTGATCCAGTTGTTTTTTTTTAATTTCTGAAATACAAGCTATATGGAAAAATATTTTTATCCATAGGGAAAACTTCTGGATTTTACTGGCTTACTAAAATATAAGCCATTTAGTGGCTTTTTAAAACCTAAGATTCAGCTTTCTTTCATCTGTTCGCAAATGTCAACCAAAAATAGAAGAGTATATATATAAGAAAAAATATATATGTTTGTATAAAAGAGAAAAGTTATACCATAAAAGCCGTGTTCTCCTCTTGCTGGAGTGTTGTTTCATGGGTATTTTATTTTTCAAGTAGTTTATCAAATTTCTATAATAACATGAAAGAGAATAGTGACTCCCTATCAACCCTAAAAATTCTCAGAAAATTTGCAAGGGACTCACTAAAGATAAGTGAATGCTAACAACTTATACCTTGTACTTTCACAGAAATCCAGCTAACAAAAGGAGCATGTTAATGAGATGTAATATTCCATTACAGAATAGAAAAATTAGAACTCTTTTAATTAACAGAGTCTTTCCTTTTACCAAGGTATAGATGCCTCCAAAATAACCTCTGGATGTGCTCAATCTTGGCAGCACACAGCTATTTCCCTTTGTGGTCTTCAGGGTCCTGAAGACATTTAAATCTTTCAAGGGGCCTTTTATAAACAGGCCACCCTGTTTCTCGTCACAGAAGATACTGAAAGCCTATTTGTCAGGAGCAGTAAGGGACCTGTCAAGGCCTGCTGATGGGCCAAGAGAAGGTCCACCTGCTCAATTACTAGCATAAGGATCCTGCATAGTTTTTATTGGCCTTGGTCTTTCCAACAATTTTGGAATCAATGTGTTTCAACCTTGTCCTCGATAATCAATGTCAGTAACAAATAGCCATATAACAGCAAAAGAGTTATCAGTTAAAGGGAAATTCACAACATTTCATAAGTGATATCTAACAGTGCCCCTGTCATTTACTCAATACTATTGCATCATTTATTCAAGTCGGAGGTTAGAGGCAAGGTGTCTTTTAAAATGATCTAGCTCTGTGGGTTCCAAGACTTAAAGCAGTACAAAGAGAAAGCAGATGTTTTCTCTAATCCATCTCCTCCTGTTTCCTCATTCACTCCCAGCCAGCACTGAACATCCAGGCTCCCTCCCTGATTTCAGTGTTCACCTTGCATCTGCAGATACATTCCTCCTGTAGACCTGCTGTTTCCTTCACTGATTAAGATCTCTCAGAAAGAGCCCACACACAACCCACCCAAGTTGGGACATTTTCCATAAGTAAAGGCTCTTGAACACCTTTTGGCTGTAGGTTATAAACTCTTTGATACTAGGGACTGGGTCTAATTAAACTTTCTCTTCCTAGGGACAAGCACTATATACCACGGTCCTTGTACATAGTAAGTGCTCAATAACTTAACAATAGCAATAGTAATGGTAAAGTTAGAATAGCAAACATTTCTTGAGCACTTATTTTATACTAAGAACTTGGATGAACATCTCATTCATATCATCTCATTTAATCTTCATAACTGCACTCCAAGAGAGGGATTATAATTACCCCCAATTTAAAGGTAAGGAAACTGAGATTTAGGTAAGTAATTTGCTCAAGATACATATATAATAAGTGGAAAGAAGGAGGTTCAAATCTGGGTTCATCTGATCCCAGAGTCCAAACTTTTTAGTCCAATCCTTATCACCTTTCTGATAAATGAATAATTAATATATTAACCCTTAGGTGCTTCCAGTGGGAATCCTGCAGACAGAATGAGGTAAACAGTCTACTCCTTGGAATTTTTTTTGGCTATTGCGATTTTTCTCAATCACTGATAATTTGTGGTGCCAGAGAACTACACTGCCAGCAGATAATGTTGTTTATGAGATCAGCACTTATCTATTTTGGTGCCATGTAGGAGTGTGCCAAACAGTACACTTGCAATTTTACACTTTGTTCTTATGGTGGGCTCCAATTTAACCAGTGCCTGAGAGAGGAGAACTAACCAGGACCCAATCACGGAACACACAGTTGCCACTCAGCTCTGATTCATTCCACGAGCATGATGCCTTTCGTATGGTGCTTATTCTGCACCCATTTACCTCTCTTGCAGAATCACCATCAATTTAGTTACCAGTGGTTCTGGATGCTAAGCAGGTGATGAAGAATTTCCAGGCACTAACTTCGACCTGCAAATGGCCCTATCATCACTTCCCCACACATAGTCTCTTTTGTTCCTAGGTGTTATTTGAAGTTCAGTTACTCAGCTTTCTGGGCGATAAGCTGCCTGTCTTCCTGGAACTATGCAAGCAAGAGAAGAAAGCTGTAATCCATTAGCTTGCTCCTATGATTTGGAGGCATGAAGCTTCACTGAGGTTTACTGGCAATTGGGTTTGTCCTTATTCCAGATTCTTCCAGCTCTGGCCCCTGTTAAATTTCTTTGAGTACACCCTCTTCTTTTCCCATTTCCCAATCCACTAAAGTTTCTTTTTCTGGGGCTGAATCATAAATTACAAGGTGTAATCTAAAGGAAAACATTTATTTTTGGAGTCTCATTAACATCACAGAAGAGAGTGATGTTTATTTCCAGCATGATGGAGTGGACTCTGCAGATGTGAAAAAGACCAAGCCTTCTTCCTAATCCTTAAACACATGTGCAAACACACACACACACACACACACACACATACACACACAGGGTCAATACTCACAATAGTGAAAGACCCACAGATGGGCAGAGGTAGGAAAAACTTCACTGAAAACAGTCTTCAAACACCACATTTGGGGCTCCTTTTAATTGTTTGAGGCTCCTTTTAATTTGTGATATATTGGCAACCATACATAGTTATTCACCCTATGTGCCAGGTTTTAAGATACTGTCTCTCAGCTTCAAAACCCACCCTCTGTCCTCTGCTCTGGGATGCTGGGGCTGGGGCCCTGCAAAACATATTTCTCCTTTACCAGCTAGCTCCAGGGTAGGCTGTGCCAGTAGGCAGAACTAGAGGGAAACCACAAAGCTGAGAGAGAAGCAACTTTCTCCTTCCTGTTTGCCTCGTGGTTCCTGTGAGTATCACCCCTGCAATGGCCCCTTATCTTGGAAATGGCACTTGGTTCCAGTCTCCTATTTCTTTCTGCCCTTACAGAATCAACCTCATCACCCCTCCTCCCCACTGCAGCTCTAGCCCTAAGCTGCAGAGGTATCGGCACCAGCAGCCTGGTGCCTCTTCCTCAGGGTCTGAGTCCCAGTGCTGTGAGGTCCTACCTCTGAGCTTTGAGCTTCTGATCAACCCAACCACTTCTCTTTGATCCTCAGCCCTTAGATGGTGGCTGCTTCATTTAAGCATCACCTCTGTGTTACCTCAGTGTTTCCTTTTTGCTTTCTCTGAAATATTTCTGAAACTGTTTTCTGAAACCAGTTCCCCATACTAAAGACCTACTGTGGTTTCTATTTTTCTGACTGGCTCTGCCTGGTACTCCCTGCTTTAATCAATTCCACATTCCCTGTGTGATCCCTTAATCCTAATCACTTTGCTCCTGCAAAACTTGTCTTCTCACTGCCATATCATCTGGTTCTCACACTCTAACACCTGGAAAATCAAATGTTACTGGTGGTGGATTGGGGTGGGGAGAGGGGAAGGCAGCAAGGGTTCCTGTACCCTAAGACCTAAAAGCAGCATCACAGCACATGCTTACTTGGCTCACTTATGGAATGGGGCTCAGGGGAGAGAAAAAGAGAGCAAATAACCTTGTCAGCCAGCTCTAAAGTGGAGGCAATAAAAGACTTCTTGCTAAGGTGCTTGGAAAAGAGACTCAGAAACTAATGACCTACAATCACATTTGAAAAATTCCAAGAATTTGGAATGACATGATAAATAGGCAACTTAGAGGCATCTCTACTCAGTGATTGAAAGGAAGCCAGGATGAAACCACTGCCCAATATTACCCCCTACCCCACCCATTTTTTTCCAAGTCAATGAAATCCTACATTTTGAGGTTTACTTTCTTGGCTTAACTCAAAGCCTTCTCTAAGTTCTTCTTTTAGAAATGCAGTGAGGGGAGTGACATTGCAAGTGGATTTCACCACTTCACTAAAACTTAGCCTGTCAGCCACCATTTACTCAGGATTGTGAACTGAGATAAGGGCTTTGAGAAAATGGAAATATTTCCTGAATAGAAATGAAGGATAATTCTGGAGCACTCAATATGGCAAAAAATATGCACTATGAATCAGACACTACAGGGTGCAAGTCCTGGATCCACCACACTCTAGGCAGAGACTAGGGCAAATAACTCCACTACTACCACCATTACCTGTAGCCTGTTTCCTCAGCTGCAAAATGGGAGTGCTAATTACCTTCCAGGGCCCTTATAAGGATGAGAGCTAATACACAGAACTCCCTTGGCAGAGTGGCTTGGCAGAGTCACTTGGCAGTGGAAGTTTTTGATTGAGGTCATATGCTGAGGACATTCATTTAGTCTTCTCAGACTCTAGCAAGCTCTTATCTTTTCTTATGTTTCTTGAAGCAGGCCTAAAGCCTTAGCCTCAGCTTCTCATTTCCTCTCAATAGCCACCACTGCAGATTCTGTTCCTTGGGGTTTCTCTCCCACTACTCCAAGAGTGTAAAGGGAATAATTCACTCAACTGCTTTATTGTGGCTCCCAAAAAATGATCACGGGGGATTTTTTTTTTTTTTTTTTTTTTTTTTTAGAGCTTTAGCTCAATACTACAGGGAAACTGATGGGAGGAAACAAAATTAGCAAGATGGGAAAGGGTCAAAGATCACCAAATCCTTACTGTGGTGGTTTATAGTTTCTGCCCTCTGAAACACGACCTTGGGCTCCTATACTTCTATCACACCTGTGGGTGAAGGACAGGGCTAATGATGCCTTCTCTCCCAGCTGGCCCCTCCTCTCAGGCTGAAGAGGAAGAGAAATTTATACCTCCTTTGCTTCCAGAAGGCAATTTGCATCACTAAGACCCTGTGCCTGGGAGATGAAAAGTCTATTCACCAGGCTCCTGCCCTGCCCAGGGTGGAAAGTCTTCGGCCATTACATCACTGGCAATATCATTTGTGGCTATAGATAAAGGAGAAGAATTTAAAATTGGAGTGTGGCAGACAAGGCGGAGAAGAGACCCTCAAAGGATACACTTGGGCTTCTTCCCACCTCTGCTTAGGGCTTCCACTTGCCAAGGGTCTACTCACTCCCTCCTCTTTCTGCCTTCTTAGAATTTCTGACTCTATTTTTAACTGCTGCATTACTGAGAGCATAGAGTCCAACACTTACCATGTTCCAGATGCTGCCTTCATGCTTACTTTAATCCTCACCTTGAGGCAGGCATTATTACCCAATTTACAGATGAAGTAATTTAGGCAACAATGAGACAGGTAACTTATCTGTAATCCCACCTTAAGTAAGGGGTAGAGCTGGGATTTGAACACAGGCCTGACTCCGTAGCCCACATTCTTATCCATTAATTAAGCTTTTCCAATAATTTTTTCCCCTGAGGAAGCCCCTTCCTAATCCTTTGCAGGATCTCCTAATCCTTGGTTGGATATCTCCTAGAAGTTTTGCTATTCAGCAAAAACAGGTACGTGTTCCCAAACAAATTCCCCTGCTTTCTTCTCCTTACTCTGACTGAAGCATTAATTCAATAGATATACCTAAAATTTAAATGTAGCTTTTGGATCTCAACAATGAAATATGATACCTAAGTACCCAGGTACTTTGGAAAAGAAATCAAAACTGGCCCAGGGAGATGCAAGCAGAAGCCCAAGCAGAGGGTAAGATAGTTAACTTATGTTCCTTCAGTCTTGGATTTCATGCCCGGTGGACTCAGACCTCAGGGACTTTCCCTTCTCCCCTAAGTGGATTGTCTTTGTGGGACTCTGTGTGTTCCCTGAGAAAAAGAAGGAGCAATAGGAGGTTGGGAAGAAAAAAGACAATGCTTTTTCATTTATTTAAATTTTTTGTTGTTTTTTTGATATTTTCCTCACACAATTTTTATTTGTAGTCTTTTGAGTTTTGTTGTTTTTAATGGAAAACAATGTTATTTGGGTTTTATTCCCTCCAAAACTAGGTCACCTCTGAGCCAGTGAGCCTTCTTAGCCCCTTCACAATCCCTGACCTCAAGAATGGAAAAAAATTTCCAATTTTAGTTGGTGTGTTGTCCTCCCATCTCCCTTAATTCACATCATAATAACTCTAGGGGAATGGGGAGAAAGTTCAAAGAGGCTGGGCCACAGTCATCCTGGCTGCCTCCTTCTTGCCATGCCAGCACCATTTTAACATACCTTTGTTTTCCCCTTCTACCTGTAAAACCGAGGGTTAAGAATTAACAAATAATTATGATTACTGAATCATTATATAGATGCCTTTTCACTTCTAATATATTATAAAATCGCCAACGGTTAATACCTGAAATCATTGAAACTGGCTAAACAGACCTTACCCTTGTGTATACTTGCTATTGTGATGGCTATTCTAAACTGATCTTACGTTTGTTTATAGTTATTTCAAACTAGGCTTGTGTATTCTTACTATTGTGATGGTAACCACTCCACCTTCCCCTGTCTGAATCCATAAAAACCCTAAAATCCTCAAACTTGGGGAGGCAGATTTTGGGGCCCTTAGGCCACTGACCTCCTTTGTTAGACTATCAAATAAACTTTTTCTCTCTTTGAAATCCTGGTGTTTTAGAAATAGGTCTTTGAAGTGCATCGGGCAGGAAAAAAACCACTTTTATTTGGCATCAATTGGTGGCCCAGATGGGACCAAGGACAACGGGGTCCCTGAAGAATAAGGAGTCTGACTGCCTGAGGTTCTGGGGTACCAGTGAGAGAGGTAAACAAGGTAATCAAGCTTGTTGTCATTGTCGCTTAGACCTTCTTGGTCTAAAAGGTAGGCAACTGGGTTTTTCCTACCTTGCTGGCACTCCAGGCCTTATGGCACTTTCAAGCTTCAGAAAGGAAAATGGTTTCAAACCCAAGTCTGGACATCTGACTGGGTAAGTGGGTCACCAAGGTAGAAGTAGATAAAGAAGTTAACTTGGCAGTGTGACTGTTTGAAGTTCTTTTGTGAATCCCAGAAAAGATCATGTTGTTAGAACTAACCCATTCCTGTGGGTGTGAGACCTTTTGATTAGATTCAGTTAAGGGACCTTTGATTAGATCACTTGATTAGACTGCTTTAGGGCCTTTAACTGGAATATGACAGTGAGGCATGACCCAGGTTGAGCCTCCACCCTTTTGCTTATATAAATTTATATATATAGCTTTTATATAAACTAAGAACTGGAAGCAGAAACTCAAAGAGAAAGATAGCTGCCATTTTTACCCTGCTGTGTGAGAGAGAGGACTGCAGAAAGATAAAGAAGCCTCCAAAGGCTGAGAGAGGTCCTGGAACCTGGTGGTTGTGCATGCTCTAAACCATCAGAGCACAGAGGCACTGAAAGAGGCTCCTGAGAGGCTAGGCCCACAGAGCAGCTCCAAGCTGAAGAGACAAGCCCTGCCATGTGCTTGATTGCCCACAGCTGAGCTCTAAGAGAAAGCAGCCTGGAGAAGGCAGAGATCCAGACTGAGAGCTGCCAATTTGCCTTGCCACATGGCAGGACTCCAGGATCTGCCAGCAGCTGACCTTTGGTGAGAAGTATCTCTGATGGTGCCTTGATTTGGACATTTCACAGCCCAAATAAATTCCTTCTATAAAAGCCAAATCATTTCTGGTAATTTCTCATTGGCAGCCTTTGGCAAACTAGAATGGGTGGTTTGAGTCCCCTTGGATCTAGGTTTTTTGAGGCCTGGGTCCCACTTCCAAAACGATCCTTCCCTGGCTTTTGGGGTACCATTTTCTTTGGGGTTTGAGTCCCTACTTGTGTGTGTCTGTTGAGTATACTCCTGAAAAATTAGTAATCCAGCAGTTAATTGGTATTTAGTAAAATACAAATTAAATGTTAAATGTCTTTTTGTTACTTGGTGTGTTAGATATGTGTCTGTTTAAGTTGATAAATTGGTGTGTTACTTAGACATAGTAAGTATTGTGTCTATTTAAACTGTTAAATTCATGTTGTTACTGCATTTGTATTACTCAAGTGTTCATAATTGGCTACTGGTTACTGTAATTCTTTAAAAAGGGAAATTCTACTTCTACTAGCATTCCTAAATGTAGCCCTTTAGGCTGTATTTTGAAAAACGGGAAAACTTTTTAGTCACAAGCCTATGTAAAAGCAGAAAATAGTTTTTTCTGCAGAAAAGTTTGGCCTCCGTATAATTTAGAATCAGGAGGAAAATGGAGTGTGGTTCTACAAAGAAGTACCCTATCTCGTTGCAGCCTAGACGGCTCCCTAAAATCAGCAGCTGAGTCAGCAACACTTCTACTCCTCCCGGAAACAAAGCCAGAAGTAAATGAAGCATTTGACCCAAAGGAGATCTTAAAAACTATAAAAACTAGAGGCATGGAATGATGAAAAACTTGAAAACAAGCCATACAAAAAGGCATGAGAATTATAAGTCAATTAGTGAATTTTATATTTCTGTGTTTCTGTTTTGGGTGTCTAACTTTCTATTTGTGTCTGTCCTCTGTCCATTTGTTCAATTTATATTTTCATACCTCTGGATGGTAATATCAAATTAACAAATGAAAATTCTTAAGAGAGCTCTATTCAAATGGCTAAAAATTAAATAAGTGCTTATATGTATGTAAATGAATACTCCTGGAGTCCCAAATTAGAAAAGCCAAGCTTCTGGTGCTCTTTTAAACTTATAAGCTAAATACTCAGACTTTAGTTGATTAATTTTTCAGGATGGAAAGGTCATATAGGAATCTGACCAGAAAAACTATTTGAGGGAAAAAGGTTTTCCTGAATTTCTCCACAGTCATTCTATCACCCATCCCTACCCCTAGTGTCTTTACCAAAACCTTGACTGAATTCAGGCCAAGACCAAAACAGTCAATTAGGAGAAAGCAAACCAGTTGAGGAAACTATGAGGAAAGGACTTGGTGCAGAAAGATGGGGAGGTATCAGCTTAGCATAGAATTATTTTCTACAAAGCCTGGAAATTAAGAATGATAGGGACAGAGGGAATGTTAAAGAATTGCATAGTCTGTCCTGTAAGTCCCCTATTTAAATTTTTTAACATCCTTGGGATGACAGTAATAATCCATTTGCCAAATTTCAGTAAGTAAAGAAAAAGTCTTTGAAAGCTATGGAAAAGTTTTTTCTCAATTATGATTGAAACAAACTAAACAACTAAAATAAATTCTCCAGAGCCTGAGAGTCAGTATGCTTTTGAGGTTGTTTATAATTCTAGAATATTATGGAAATAAAGAGGTTTTAACTTCCTGTGGTGGAAGGAACATTTCTTGCATAAACTATCATTGTTTCAATTTTATTGCACTTGGGTGTAATCTCCCTAGGTTTACATGGATACTAATAAAATAAGTTAGCATTATATCTACTAGATCTTTAAGATGATGAGACTTGTAACCTTGTGTTTATAAAATTAAGTTAAAGAGTAGAATGTAGTTCCGTACTTAAAGTGAAATGGCTAATTTTTCACAGAACAGAGCGAGGTAATTTAAGACTAGACTTAAACGGATATGGAAAATAGTAGAAGGTTAGTGGAAGTGAATTAAATTTGTCATAGTCAATGGTGACTAAAATGTGATAAACTTGTTTAAGGGAATGTGTTTTTATCCTGAGATAAAATGGCTGGTTTTCATAGAATGAGAAGCAGGAATATGTAGGACAAGACCTGAATGGATATGGGAGGTTGTAGAGAGCTTGTGGAAGTAAATTTGTTGTAAACCATGCTGACTATAATTTAATAAACTTATTTAGAAGTGAAATTTTGTCTTAAGTTGAAATGATTGGTTTTCACAGAATGTGAGGAACAAAATCTGAATGGTTCTAAAAGGTTATAGAAAGTTTGTAGAAGCATCTAAACTCAGTGATTTCAGTGTAAATGGCTGATTCCAGAAAGTCATTATTAAGTAAAAATCTATGAGTTGATACTGATAAGAAAAAGTATCTTCATAGCAGAGTAACCCGTCAGACACCACTTTAATCTGTTGGGATCGATGTTAATTAGGATTTGATGAACTTTTTTGTCAAATAGTATACTGATGCAAAACTAAAATTTGATTTTCTCTCTGTTAAAGTAACACAGTTTTCTTAAATTATTGATCTGTTTTGAGTGGAAGGATATAAAACTTAAAAAAAAAAATCAATATATAAAAGGCAAAGAGCCTGTGTCTTATCAGAATTTCAGCTACCTGTACTTCATGTTGACCTTATCATATCTTTAATGATTTAAAAAAAGAAACAACAGAGCCTGTTGCTATTTTGGAAGTTAAAACTTTTCCTTACTATTTTACTATTTTACTGGTCACTTTATTAAATAGAGACCTATTAAACATAGTGTCCAAACCTGACAACTTTTAAATAGAGGCCTTTTTAAACATAGTGTTCAAACTTGACAACTTTTAATTTTCTAATGAAACCCTTAAGGATATCTTTAATTTCAAACTGTTGCAAAGAATTTGTTCTTCCACCTTGTAAAAAAGTGAGGTGCTAAAATATATATGCTTATGAAAATTAGCATTTTCAGTATGTTTGTATTTTAATTCACAAGGGAAAAATATATTCCAAAACGAAACTCATAATACTTGTGGAAACCATTGAAGATTTTAAATGTGATGTTATTTTGGCAATATTTTAATTTTAAAGTCACACATTATTCTGATCAGAATTGTTATCAAGATGTTAAGGTTTTGTTTTTTTGAAACTAGCTTGTCATAAAATATTGTTCATAATCACAGCATTTATTTCCTAGGATATTGTGAATGAGTAGACTTATGCTTACAGCTAAGGGAACAATTATTTATAAAATAATAATAAATCTAGTATTAACTGCCTATTTCAGGTACTTAATACTTACAGAGATCCATGTTACATTTACCACAATGAAGTTTTTTAAAACTATCACCATCTTGTTGAAAGTAAATGTACTGTTAGGGTGCAAATATTAGTGTTCAAATAGGCATGTGATTATATTAAGGAGGTGGTAATGGGAAGATAATCTTGATTCCATTGGAAATC
The DNA here is from genome assembly GCA_029593785.1 of Cabassous unicinctus. Taxonomy (NCBI): domain Eukaryota; kingdom Metazoa; phylum Chordata; class Mammalia; order Cingulata; family Chlamyphoridae; genus Cabassous; species Cabassous unicinctus. The sequence goes on from JAQZBX010085709.1 coordinate 12,239, forward strand.
TTAGGTTTTTGTAAAATTATTGGGAAAATAGTTTTTCCTGTACTACTGAAGTTCATTCGTTAATACTGTGTACCTTACAGTGAACAGTGTGAAAGCTGTTCATTTTTTTCAATCTGAAGTAAAATACTTTCAAGAACCTTAAAAAATAGTTTCATTTAATGTATTATGAGTTACATGAGAAGTGTTTAGGAAGTGTTGCAAAATTGAAGGAATTGTCTAATCTTCTGTTGTTAGATCTGTATAAGTAAAATGTTACTTATATGTTACTTATATATTTAGAAATTGTATTAAATTCTTAAAGACTTAAGTTCTCACTATCCATAATCTACCCTAGTACTGATCTGCATGATGCTATTGTTGGTTATAGTTTTAGTTATTCCTAGAAGAATGTTATATGTTATGAAAACAGCAAAAATTCCTTATAAGTTATACTGTTCTGCTTTGATGCTTCTCTAAAAGAACATGTAGTCAGTTCATCTTCAACAAAAAGAGGCTTTAAAAGAATAGCAAGGCAAGTCTATAAGTTATGTTTTACCTGTTGATTAATATAAACTTGGTAAAAGTGCAAAAGTAAAACAAAACAAAACCTCTGCTGTGGTCTGTAGTTAATGATCTTCAGAAACAGCTTTATTTAAAATACTCATTAGGCAATTAGGGCCTAGATTATAAGCTCTTGCAGTGGTCACATTTATTCCTGGGTTTGTTATTTTTCCATCTTGAGATGCTTTACTCTTTGTGTATAACCTAATAGCTCCTTAGACCTTTATGTGTCTGTATGACACCTGGAACTCTGAGCTAAAGTTTACCAGCTCTAGAGGTGCTAAAGAAACAGCATTAATTCTTTTTTTTTTTTT
>JAQZBX010085710.1:0-13090 GCA_029593785.1 Cabassous unicinctus
AGGGTGCTAGGTGCCTGTTGACGTGCTGGAGATAGTCTACAATTGGACCTGGGTGGAGAATAATTGGTTTTATTCTTATGCAGATATTTAGGATGAAGCCTTAAGCTTTGTGTACATCAATGTACCCTTCATTAAAGAATGAAAGAAATAAAGGATAGGTATGGAAATGAAGAGTAAATATATCTTACAAGAATGATCCAATTCATTCAGGAAGAGCTTGGTTTTACAAGTAGAGTTAATACAAGTTAGAAACAATTATAGATCCAAGAATATTTTTGTTTTATTTTTCCCAAATATAAGCAACTTGAATATATATATGATACCAGGGGCCAGGGATTGAACCCAGGACTTTGTATGTGAGAAGCCAGTGCTCAACCACTGAGTTACATTGAGTCCCTGAGTTGGATTTTCATTTGTTTTGCTTGTTGTTTGCTTTTGGGTTTTTTTTTTTGTTGTTGTTGTTGTTTTTTTAGGAGACACCTGTAACTTAACCAGGGACTTCCTGTTTAGGAAGCAGGCACTCAACCGCTTGAGCCACATTCGCTCCCAGAAGAGACAGGAAGTAAGTGAATAAGCAAAGTTGTTGAAGTTAGAAGATAAAACAGACTGGTGTAGGTTTGGCTGTGGCCAGAGAAGATTGCTAGATTTTGTCCAATATCTTTTCTGTGTCAGTTGAGATGATTATGTATATTTTTTCCTTTGTTCTATTAATGTGTTGTATTACAGTAATTGATTTTCTTACGTTGAATTATCCTCGCATACCTGGGATAAATTCTCTTTGATCTTGGTGTAAATTCTCCATTGGATTTGGTTTGCTAGTATTTTGTTGAGGATTTTTCCATCTATATTCGTAAGGGATATTGGTCTATAATTTTAATTTCTTGTGGTGTCTTTATGTGGCTTTGCTATTGTGGTGGTGATGGCCTCGTTGAGAGAATTAGGGAATGTTCTCTCTTCTTCAAATTTTTGAGTTTGAGCAAATGGTAGTTAATTCTTGTTGAAATGTTTATTAAAATTCACCATTGAAGCCAATCTGGTCCCAGACTTTCCTTTGTAGGGAGATTTTTGGTTATTGATCAGTTTATTTGTTATTGGGCTGCTGAGATCTATTTTTTCAAGACTCAGTGTAGGTTGTTTGTGTATTTCTAGGTATTTGCCCATTTCATCTAGATTATCTAATTTGTGGTGTACAGTTCTTCATAGTATACTCTTATGATCCTTTTTATTTCTGAGGGGTCTGTAGTAATATCCCCCCCCTCATTGCCTAATTTAATTATTGACAGTCTCTCTTCTTTTTTTCTTTGTCAGTCTTGCTAAAGGTTTTTCAGTTTTATTGGTCTTTTCACAGAACCAACTTTTGGTTTTGTTAATTTTCTCTATTGTTTTTATTCTCTATTTAATCTTTTTTTGTGCTCTAAACTTTATTATATCTTCCTACTGCTTGTTTTGGGTTTAGATTTCTGTTCTTTTTCTAGTTACTTCAGGTGTACCGTTAGTTCTCTAATTTGAGCTCTAAATCCTTACATTAAGAAAGAGCTCAATTCTCTTTTTCATTGTAGCCATCCTGGTGGGGGTGGGTGAAGTAGTGTCTCTTTGTGGATTTGATTGCCTATCCCTAATTACTGATGATGTTGAGCATCTTTTCATGTGCTATTGAACTTTTATATATATCCCTTGGGGAAATGTCTATGCAAAGCCTTTGCCCATTTTTAATTGGTTTGGCTTTTGTTTGTAAGTTACAAGAGTTGCTTATATGCTCTGCATACAAGTTCCTTATCAGATACATGGTTTGCAAATATTTGCTTCCATTCTGCGTGCTGCCTTTTCACTTTATTGACGGTGTCCTTTCTTCCCCCATGTTCTCTTTATCTTGCTGCTCATCCTCAGTGGCTGCCAGCAACCTACTGTCCAAACATCCATGAAGTCTTGGCAATGTCCCTTCTGCCCCACCAACTTCTTTTCCTCCAACCGCTATCATTGTTTCTTTCCCAACACATCCTGCCTTTCTGAGTTCATTGGCAGAACGTTTCTTATATGTCTCATAAATACATGCTCCTGCTTTGATGGTGTCCTGTAAAGCACAAAAGTTTTTCGTTTTGATGAAATCTAATTTACCTGTTTTTTGTCGTATAACTTGTGCTTTTGGCGCTGTATCTAAGAAGGCTTTGCCGAACTCAAGGTCATGAAGATTTACTCTTGAATTTTATTCTAAGATTCTGTAAGTTTAACTCTTGTATTTGGGACTATAATCCATTTTGATTTAATTTTTGCCTGTGGTATGAAAAGGGGGTCCAGCATCATTCTTTAACATGTGGAAATCCAATTATCCAAGCACCATTTATTGAAAAGTGTTTTTAATTCTTTTCCATTGAATTATTCTAGCACCCTTGTGGAAAATTGCTTTTGTTTTTATGTAGTTTTGTTGTATCTATATGTTTAATTCAAAAGGATTTTTAAATCTCATTTGCTTCTAACTCTTTGAATATATTACATATTATGTAATGTATTATGAGGTATGTAATCTTTTGGGGCACTCTTTCATCACTTAATATTTGCACCAGCTTAGCAGTGGGTGTGGGTTTGAATTGGGAATCAGAGTCATCTCATGGCTTGAAGTACCGCCTCTATGATGGAAACGTCAGAGTTTTACCCTAGTAGGTAGTTGGTGTCAGAGGACACTAGCTTAGAAAGGGCTTCAGGAAGGAAGGGGTGTCGGCCAGGCCAATACTGCTGAGAGAGGAGGACAGGGGCTTGAGTTGTGGTGTTGTAAGGACAGAGCTCACTGGCAACCTTGAATAAAGCTGTCTTAATGGAATAGTGGGGGAAATATCAGAGCCCTTTTATATAAGGGGAGGGAAGGAAGAGGAGATAGCAAGAGTAGCCAACTCTTTGGAGTTTATTGGGAAGGGGTGCAGCACCTGAAGGGGTCTTTTGGGTCAAGGGAGCATTCTTTCAGGGTGGGTGAAGCTGAGGCATGCCTGGGGCTCACTCACCCCTGCCTCTGTGTGTCATGACACCCACCCACGACTTGAGTAACCCCAGGTCATCTTTCCTCCTAGACCTCACTCTCCTTGGGGCCAGGCCCATGGCCGCAGGGGTCACTGCTGTGCCCAGCCCCTTGCCCAGCATCTGGCTCCTCCTAAGGAACTGGTGAAGGATGATTAAATGAATGGTTCAATACATGCAAAGCACCTAGAAGGCTGATGACTCATGACAGCTGCTCCAGGAAAGTGAGTTACTGTTAATGTTTAGGTGAATGAATGTGGGACAAATCATCTGTGCCGTTTGTATGTGGTCACTGTGTGGACAGTGTCCCTTCAGCGAGTATAGGCGTGACCTTGTGTGTGCCGTCACCCCCTGTGTCTGTGAGATGTGTCACTGTACACCCGAGGCCACCTCCTGAGGTGGGTCACACATCTCAGGAATGGGGAATGGGCTCAGAGTGTGAAGACCCTGCTCCATGTCCTCAGCTGGGTGGTCAGGCATCTGTCTCGCTTTGAGGTTCAAGCAGTGTCCACACCTCAGGTCTGCGCTTTCCCCGGAAGGGGTCACTGAGCTGCACACCCTCTGCCCAGTGCTCCCCAGAGCCATGTCCTTGTTGAAGGTGGATGTTTGCAGCTGGGGCTCTCTGACCAGCTGCCCACCTGGGTCACATCCTCTTTTCCTGCCTCTGTGTCCTGCTGGGGCTCAGCTCACTGCTAAGCACAGGGACATTGTGCTCTCCAGCTCCCAAGTCTGCCCTCAGCAGCATTTCCTGGTCCTGGTAGGCTCCCCTCCCTCCTCCCAGGCCTGGGGCAAGACTCCCCTGCCTCCAGCTTCCTCTACCATAAAGTAAATAAGGGCCCTGAGTGGGGAGCCCCTCTACTTATCCCTTCCTACGCTGATCCCCAGCTCAAGTGTCTGCTGTTTTTTCTCCTGATCCATAGGCTCCTTTCCAGTGGCCCCATAAACCTGTTCAAGCCTCTCCCATGTTAGCATTCCTCCTTGGGTGCATGGCTCCTGGCTCCTGCTGGCCCTGGTCTGGACCTTGGAGGGGTGCATCCCTCATGTCTAGTCACACTCAAGGCTAACTGCTTTAATGCACATTTGGCTCATAGAACAGTAAATGTCAGGAAGGGCCCCACAGGTGAGGTTCATCCTTGCTATCGCCACTCTCCCTGCCCCGCCCATTGCCCTGGCACCCTCTGATGCCTTCAAGGCTGCTCCTCCTGGCTGAAGACTCTCTTGCTGTAGCTCAGACCTCTCCCCTTAGCTCCTGTCCCCTGTGCCCATTCCCCACTGGGCCTCTCCACCTGGGTGCCCTCAGGCAGCTGCGCCCCTCTCTCCCCAGACCTGCTCTGTCCTGGGCTGTCAGAGCAGGTGGCCCCATCCCCTTTAACCTTCCAGCAGCTGCTCCTTGATGCCTCTCAGTTGTGGCCTTGAACTTCTCCCCGTCTGCCTCGCACAGGGCCCTCCACCCCAGGTTCAGGCGCTTTACTCCTGCCATTGAGTCCTCAGCGCCCGCCTTGGCCCTCTCCAGGAGCTCTGCCTGGTGCCTTTTCTCCATGCCCCATCTCTATTCGCACTGTGGTGGCACTTGCCGAGGCTTCTGTCTTTCAAAGGGAAGCTGGTGCACAAAGAACATAATGCAAAGAACTCAATAGGAACAGTCTCTCTCCCAGCCAGTGGGCTGCCTGGAACAGAAGCACCGTGACATCTGCTGAATTCACCTCCCCTGAGGCCCACACATATTTTTTGGGAGAGTGTCAAAAACGGAGGCAGGGCAGGCTGGGTTTTCTGATGTCTGGTGCTGCTAGCGAGCAGTGATGGCTGGTAGCCTTGGGGTGGGAAAAGGGTCAGGCCACACTGCTGGAAGTCTCAGCCAAATTACTCAGAAAACAGCCATGAGGGCCTGGTGAGGAGTCTTGCCTGCGGAGAAGAGGGCTGAGTGGGCAGGGCTGTAGGGCGTGCCCCTGGGCTTAAGGCTGCCCTTCCCCTTGATGCCCAGGCCCCCAATTTCCCCCATTTTTATCCTTCTGTGGCCACCACTGGGTCTGTGTTATTGCGATGGGGTATGACATAAAGGAAATATTGTATGGCTCTCTGTGTTTGATTTTATTTATGTCTCTGAAAATGACAAGGTGTGAGCTTGCGAATGTGCAAATGTCTTTTTGAAGTATGATGTGGAGTGTGAGTTGGTTTGAGGTGTGGTTGTGGAGGCAGAACCTGCGTGTCGTGAGGCTGCATGGCAGTAAGCATGTGTCCGAGTGTATCTGTGAGATGGCACATGAGAGTGATGGTGTCTGTGATTGTGCATGGCTGTGTGTGTGAGTCTGTGTGAAGATGCAGGATGATGAGATTTTGGCTGTATCTACATGTGCCTTTGGGGCTGTATGCGGTAGTGGGTGTGTGTGTCCCAGAGGCTTTGTGTTCCTGTGGGCAGTGGGCCTGCATGTCTGAGTGAGTCTGTGCTCGCAGGTCTGTGTGTTTCTGGGTGATTCTCCTTCCTGAGTGTGTCTGGATAATGGTGTATGAAGTGTGTGTGTGATCAGTGTGTTTGTGTGGCTGTAATGTGACAATGTGAGCGTGTGTGATCATAGTAGATGGTGAGGGCCTGACCGAGTGGCTCCCTTAGTGAGACAGCAAGCATGAGTGACTGCAAGGGACAGCGAGTGTGTGTCTTACGGTGTCTGCCTGATAATTCCTGACTAGTGTCTTTCTGAACAGGTCCCTGGGGCTGCATATGTCAGGGGGCACGTGTCTGTGTGGACAGTGCCTGTGTGTCTGGCACTGCTGTGGCAGTGAGCATGGATCCGAGCGTGTCTGGGGTCCACGTGGCCGACAATCTGGGTCCAAGTGCCTGACAGCGAGCCTGTGACTGAGTCTGTGTGACTGTTTGTCCTAGGGTATCTGTGGGACTAGGCATGGCAGGGGGCACTTGTCTGAGTGTGTGTCTGTGACCACCTGGGATAGGGAGAGTGTGTCTGTCTGGTTGTCTGTCTGTGTCCTGCCCTCTGCGAGGCCAGGGTGTCTCTGCAGCGGGGGGAGGTGGGCTCCATGTGCAGCAGGGGCCAGCTGGTGCCAGGGCTGCCGTGTTGAGTGCAGCTGCAAAGGGGAGGCGCTGGAATAGCCATCTTGCAGCTTGAAGAAGGATTCCGTGGTGTGGTTGCTGGGCTCGAACCACTCTAGTTTGCTTTCCAACAACGGTCTCGACTTGGAGGACAGGCTCATCTGAGGTGCCGTAAAAGCCAAGCAGGCGACAGCTGGTGATGTGGGCAGTGAGCAGACACACAGATGAGCCTGGTGGGATGGGGGAGAGTTCTGAGGAGGAGAAAGAGGTGACAGGGAAGGGACCGGGGTGGGGGGCTGGGTCACTGGCTGAGGAGCTGCGGGGAGCAGGGGTGGGGGTAGAGGGGATAAAGCATGGGAGGGGGAGGAGGCAGTGTGACGACGTGGAGGGACCCCTGCACCCCAGTGAGTTTCCTCATTCTGTGTTTTCAAATGTTCCTTCTCTCATTTCAGCTATAATTAAGAGTAGGATCTACACACTGAGGAAAACAAATGTTTTCCCATCTTCAAAAGGATCTACACTGGTCTTTATATTGGTGAATTTAATCATAAGAAAATCAGTGAAGCTGTAGTTAGTGGTGGGTTAAATATTACAAGGTTATTGCATAAATTCAATGTTATTTAACTGCAATGGTTGCTCTTGTATTACTTTTAACCATAGGATGCTTGTTTCGTGTAGAAAGCCGTGACTATTTTTTTTTGTCTGGGAGAGCATGACTGGCCAGGGTGGGTTTCAGAGTGATGACTCGGGATCTCAGGCTCTGGAGCAAAGACAGAGAGTGTGGGCTGTGATGTCTGTCGAGTGACTGCTGACTGTGTATTTAGGATAACCCGTCCTTATGTATCAGAGCGTGCCACAGTGTGTGCCTGTGGGGTCTGGTGTGTCACTAAGTGAGGTGGTACTTGGTGACTATGTGTTGGTGTTTGCTCATCAGTTAAGCAGTTAATTCCCTGATAGGGGTCCCCTGAGTGCCTGGTGCTGTGCTGGGCCCTGGGGCCAGAGGCGCTGTCCTTGGAGGGTCTCAGGCTCTGGGTTAAGGGCAGGGAGGGGAGAGGGGATGCACAGGGCCCTGTTGGGGGGTTGTTGAGGTTCTCATCTAGTCTCGAAATATCATGCTCAGGATGAGGAAAGAGGGGAAGGCAGGGGTCTGCAGGGCCACAGAGGCTGGGAACCGAGGACCTGCAGTGCCAGGAGGCCCCCAGCCAGGACACACTCATCATGAGCATCAGCAAGCCTTTCTATCCCGAGATGTTTCTAAGCATTCTGGAAACACTCTTGGCTGGGCTTATATTGAGTGAATTCTAATTTCAGGGCATTTTGTGATAAACTAAGAGAACACTACTGAACAATTTATGGAAAGGAAGGTAGGCACCCCTGTAATGGATGAGGTGATGTAAGAAAGCAAAAGAGGTCAGAATTAAGTTTATCTTCCCCCTACAAATGTCTGCGGTTGGGAAAGGGGAGGCCAGGGTGAGGGCGAGAGGGAAGGGCAGGGACACCCCACTTTCTCCCAACGCTGAACTCTTCTTTCTCAAACAGCTGCAGGCTCGGGACCAGCAGGAATGGTAGTTTGCACTTGGGAAACATATCCGATGCAAATGTGTTGAATGACGTTCTCCCTTCTTGTTTTAACTATGTCAGCATGGGAAGTGTACAATGCTGTTTGATGTTGTGATTGAAATAAGATTTGTTTTTGCTGAAAAATGTTTACCACAGTTTAAGTTTTGCATATAAGTTCTGTTTTCCCTTGTAATTTTAGGTTGAATTCTTTAGGAACCCAAAATGTGAAGTAAAAGCTAATTTTCAAATGCATTTAGTGTTTAATGATAGTGGTTGAAGGGAGTTCTTCTCATATAGAAAAATTTCAATCTTGGTCCTGGGTAAGGCACATCCCAATAATTTTACCACTGCTAAGCAATGGAACTGCTTGGTAATGGAGCAACTCAGGATATTGAGTTTCTATTTCTGATGAAATTCATGGAACTGATGATGATTATGTCTACACAAGTGAATGAAGTTCACCACTGATACTGCTAGTTCACTAAGATAGAGTCAAATATTTTCCACAGAGTATCTGCTGTAATGAGATATCCCAGTGCAAGTTTCCTAATTTTTCTAATCATCACATTTTTGTGAAAAGTGATGTAATATCAATATATTCTTTTATCACAGCTATAGTGTTGTATAAGGAACACAGTGGTTTGCCTTCTGACTCAATAACTAAACAACACATAATCCACCATGCCTTAAAAGCATGACATTTGAGGTTCACTCTTCTTTTCCCATCATACCTCTCATGGGCATGCTCTGGTAAGGAAAATAAGATCAAATGCCATGGTGTGGAGATGTGCACGCCACTCAGCCTGCTTTCTAGTTATAACTGCATCACTGCAATTCGTTGTGCACCGTGCAGGAGTGTGATGCACTCAGGGTGCCGCATGCATCTCTGTCACAGCTGCCAACAGCTGCTGTAGCAGTATGAATCTGTAGCCACTGTCCTGCAATAAACACCGTTTGGTAAGTGAATACTCTTTTCAGATAAATATCGGAAAAAGAATAAATAGAATATACCTTCAGAAATCCAGCTAGAAAAGCAATTTTTTCTGCTTGTGTTGAAACAAGAACTGCGATAATTGGAAGCAGCAGGGAGTTTTCTGAGGGATTCAGAGACACACAGTCACCCTTGTCTACCTGCTTGAGCAAAGTTATACATTGGTCAAGGGGTAGAATGTCCCCAACTTACTCCCAAAGTGTTCAAAAGGTTATATACACACACAACGTCTAGAAAAACTCCTATTCTATCCCAAAATATCATACATTTTGGTCCATTATTAAAATATCACCATGACATTAGGAACAAAAGGATGCCTGCTAATTTCTTTGTTTCTTGATGTTATAGTGGAGGTCCCATTTAGTGAAATAAGGCAGGATAATAAATATATAGTGATTATAAAGGAAGAAATAAAACTTTCCTTCCTCACCACCTGAAAATAGTTCCTCAAATGTCATCTTCTTTATGAGTCCGACACCCACTTTACTCCCTTAACGCATGCCCACCCCCTAATCTTTCCACACCTGTACCCTGAATATTCACTCCGACACACTGAGTCCCTCCTTCCTTCTCACCTCCCCAGTGCCTTGATTGACAGTCTGCTGTGACAAATGCCACCCAGTGGGGTGGCTTAAACAATCAGAATGCATTGGCTCTTGGTTTTGGAAATCAAGGCAGTGGCAAGGCCATGCTTTCTCCCTGAAGTCTACAGCGTTATGACAGCAAGCCTTGGGGCTGCTTGGCTGGCATCTCTACCTCCATCACGTGGCCACCTCTCTCTCTGCGTCTGCTCTTCCAGTTTCCAGTGACTTTCGGCTTCTTCCTTTGTGGCCTTCTCGACTCACTGCAACCAAATTGTGCTTAAAAAGGACTCAGGCAATGAGGATTAAGGCCCACCCGGATTCAGTTGGGACACACCTTAACCGATAGCACATTTTTGGGGGGTCCTGCTTACAAATGAGTTCATACCCCTAGGAACACAGTTTATGAACTTGCATTTTGGGGGACACGTAATTCTATCTATCACACCAATCCACAGCTGGAACACTGTTCACAATTGGTGAGGATCCTTCCAGATATATTTTCATTTCTCTACAATAGTATCTCTGAGAACTCACCTCTGCTTGTCCTACGGCTGCATGAATTCCTTCTCCCCATTCTCTTTGCCAGATCTTGAGTTTGATGTCCATGAAACACAGATGATCACTGCTAATGGGATTTGCAAGTCCGCCCCCAGAACATCAGTCGCCACCTGTTGATGTGAATGTTTATCAAGAGTCAGTTTTTGTTTCCAAAATTTTAATTACTTGAACTACATAATTCATTTTAGATAATGAAAACAAATGAAATAAGTTTTTCAAAACGTAGGTTTTAATTCTCTTAATTTGAAGGAAAATGCTTTAAATGACATACAATACAGATTTTTCAAATTGCTCCTGTAGTAAAAGAGGGGGTGGGGGCAGTTCACACTGTTTAAGTTTAAAGATACAACATAAGCCTGTGCATCTCAACATGGGTTAACATCTTCTAATTTTTAGGCCATCTTATCTTCAGTTTGTAAGTCATATCTCATTAATTATGGTTTTTAAGAGAATATGCTATCAGTGCTGTGTCTCAATTGTGTAAAAATGTATTTGTTCTTGGGGGCAGAATTGTTGCCACCAGGATCCAAAATGTATGCTGTGGCTTTTAGCTGGTGTGTCTTAGAAGTCTTAACCTATAGGTACAGCTCTCTTCATTTTCATTATTATTGATATGTTGAAGTCGTTGGGTTATGTATCCATTAGACTCTTTCACAGTCTAGATCTGGCTTCTTGCTTCTCATTGAGGCTGTTTTACATGCTCACCCATTGCCCATGTTTCCTATAAACTAGATATTGAGGGGCTGTGTGATTGAGGTCTGGTCCCTGCGACAGGCACAGTGGAGATTCTCGGTCTTCAACTTCTCACGCTGTTCACAGTAGTGACAGTGACAGCTGAGTTGAGCTGAGAGCACACACTGAAGCGCTATGAGAAGGAAGACCGCCAGGACTTTGGCCACAAAGCATTGCATGTGGCCCTGAGGGCCAAGGATGAGTCTGGAGTGAGCTGTGCCGCTGCCAGCTGTGCCTGCGCAGGCTTCCTGCTGTCGATGGGCACAGAGTTCACCAGAGGGAAGTGGTTTGCTGGCAACGGGCTGTGCCAGGGCCGGAGGGGCTGAGCGCCGCTGGTGGAGCTGTAGGGGTGCGGTTAGAGGACGGCCTGGGGGGCAGCAGACAGTCTGGGCAGGAGAGGTGGCTGGGAGGCCCCGCCTAGGATCCCCGGCAGTTCCTGTTCTGGAGAGGTCTGGAGGGAACAAAGCGAGCGGCCCAGAGCTACGCAGAGGAAACCAGTTACCCCGCTCAACCCCCTGGGAGCCGTGTGCCCTTGCGGGAGTCACCCACCCTCTCAGGGCCCGCAGATCCCTCCTTGGAGAGTCAGAATAAGGGGATATTCAGTGAAGCAATAAGTGAGGCAATCCTCAGGAGCCCCGTCAAAGTTAGCCCCCTCAGTAAAGATGACTTGGGGCCACCAGCATCCAGGGGATCTGACGGGAGCTCGTGGGGGGCCGGAGAGGTCCCTCCGCGGGGAGAGATCCAGGAGGGAGGAGCGTCCTGCGGCCCTGGGGACACGACTGGCGGGAGGGGGAGCCTAGACGCCGAGCCCTGCTGCCTGGGACTGAACCCGGATTCGCCTCGTTTTTCAGGGGTTCTCAGGAAGCGACACTCCTGCCCAGACTCGATTCCCTCCGGTGCCATGTGGGGATAAGGAGTGGACCTGTCCCCGGGGCTGTTGGAGGCAGTGAAGAGGGAAATCCCGAGCCTTGCGCGCTGGGCACACGGGGAGGCCTCCCCGCGCGGGGGCCACTGTGGCCCGCGGGTGTTTTTCTCTTTTGTTTTGTTTTAAGATACGGGGAAGGGGATTGAACTCCTATATGGGAAGCCGGCGCTCAACAACTGAGCTTCATCGGCTCCCCTGAGTTGGTTTTTTCCTTTGTTTCCTTGGTGTTTGTTTTTCCAAGGCACCGGACACCGAATGCTAGACTCCCACGTGGGAAGCAGCAGCTCAGCCACTTGAGCCACATCCGCTCCCCCGGGGGTATTTTTAGGGCGCTGCCTGCCCTGAGGGGGGAGCTTTGGGGCAGGGCCTTGGTGGGGTGGGGGAGCCTCTGATGGGGTGAGAGGCGCAGAGACGCTGGGGATCCGGGCGGGCGCTTTTCACCTCCAGCCCCCAGAGGCTGCGGGGCTCCCGCCCTCCCCACTGCGCTCCTGTGCCCGCTGGGACCAGCCAGGGCGGCGGCAGCCAGGGTGGCCGAGGGCGAGCATGGCCCCGGGACGCCGCAGCTCCGCCGTGGGGTGGCACGCAGGCGGCGGCCGCGTCTCATTCCCTAGAGAATCTCCACTGCCGGGCAGCGGCGACTGTGCCCGCGCCATCGGTCCCGGGCCCTTTGGCCCCCGGCTGGAGTGAAAGAGAAATGAGACTTTTCAGAATTCCCCTCACCTGCGCTGTCCTCTGCAACTGGGCAGCAGGGAAGCTGCAGCATCGGGACCTCCTGTGGATTCCCGCGGTGCCCCTTCCCTGAGCTGTGACTTTGCAAGTCCCCTCGCTGCCCTAGGAACCATTTCCTCAGGCCTAAACGGGAATATTGACAATGCCGCCCCCTCTGCTGAGGGGGCCCAGAGAGGGCACGTGTGGGGCGTGGGTGCCGCAGTGCCCAGGTGTTGCCTGCCCAGTGCGTATTCCGGGAGGTGGGTGAGGAAGGCTCTGCTCATGTCCACGGAAATATTTTCGCGGGGGTGGGGGGGGGGTCGGGGGGCTGAATGCGTTTACACCCACAGCTGTTGGAGATGCTTTCCCTCCTCATTGCTGTGGAATCACACAGGCCTGGGCCACAGCGACCTCGGTTCAAATCCCACCTCTGCTCATTAGCCTGGAGACTCTCAGGCAGACTTCCTGGAGCCCCCTGAGCCTGAGGTCTCTGACTGGACATGGAGGCCATGATGACATTTATGTGTGGCTGTGGGAGATTCAGGAAGAGCAACAAACACACAGGGCACTTTCTTTTTTAATTCTCACAACCTCTGGTGAAGTGGGAACCAGTCCTACATCAATGGGGAAATCCAGGCTCAAGAAAATGGAGGTAACACATTTTGAGGCTAAATTCAAAACCTGGCAGTATGGCTCCAGAGCTGGGGACATTTAATCCCTTTAACAAGGCAGGTAAAGGCCTCTGCAGGGTGCAGGCACAGGGGAGGCCCAGCCAGGCTCAGCAGCTGCTACTGTGAGCCTTGCTGGAATGATCTGTCTCCATTCCTCTGACATCCCAGAGCACTTGCTATCAGTGCCGTCCAGTGCACACTGGGGTGTCCCAGCCTTGTGTCTTTCTCAATGGCTTCCCTCGTGGGAGGCATGTCCCTGCACCTTTACCAGTGACCCACTCTAATCTCTAATCTCACCCAACAACTCTAAGG
>JAQZBX010085711.1:0-13093 GCA_029593785.1 Cabassous unicinctus
TTGACAGAGTTTGTGTCCTCTTGGCCCCATCCTAGGATAACCACTTTCACAAGCTGTCACTCATTTAGTTTTCACAGGAACGCCAAAAGGGTAGAATTATCTCTGCTTTACAGATGAAGAAACCGAGGCACACAGAGAGAGCAACTCACCCAAAATCCTAAGTCCTGGTAGGTCCAGGACTAGGGTGGGGTGAGTGAGGTGAGCCATGCAAATGCAGGGGCCAATCCTGTCTTTAAAGTTTTATTCATAGTTGGCTCATCAAGGATTTTCATTAATTTTGACTTTAAAAATATTGCATTAAGTACAATTATAAAAATGTGTTCTCATAGAAAATTTTTGCCTTAAAACTTTATTATCTTGGAAGTGGGTGTGGCTCAATCGACAGAGCTCCCGTTTACCATATGGGAGGCCCGGGGTTCGCTTCCTGGGGCCTCCTTGTGAGGGCAGGCCGGCCCGCGCGGCGCGGTGGGCTGATGCAGCAGAACCTCACAGCAAGGGGGAGATAAGCAGACACAGAAAAAACACAGCAAGTGGACACAGCAAGCACAAGCAGCAAGGTGGGGATAAATAAATAAATAAACACATAAATAAATAAATAAATAAATCTTTAAAAAAACACACAAAACTTTATTATCTTGATTACTGAGTTTTTGGTATCCCTCTAAATTTTGTGCCTGAGGCGGGTGCCTCACTCTCCTCACCCTAGTCCCAGCTTTGGCAGAGCCAAAATTGGAATCCAGGGCTGCCGATTCTGAAGCTGGGCCCTTACTTATTCTCTCTGCCGTCTCCTTGCCCACACACCCGTGCGTGCACGCCATGTGCGTTCATTCACTTACGCTCTCATTCAGTAAAATTATTGTGGCAGGTGGCATAACGGAGAGGGCAGGGGCTTGGAAATCAGGCCTGGGTTTGAAATCTCACTCTACCTCTGGGTACTGAGAGGCCGTCTAGCGTGTGGTTAAGGGCACACACCCTAGATCCCCGCACACCTTGGTTTGAATTCTCCTCTGCCACTTTCTAGCTCTGAGTTTCAGTGTGTTCCTTGAGAGCTCCCTGTGCATCGGTTCTCTGCCCTACAAAGAGCATTGCTGGTAATGACATTTGTCTAACACCGTGAACCTGGGGTGGACGATGGCTATGGTGAATAGTACAAATACAAGAAGGTTTTCCATGAACAATAACAAATGTGTGTCACTCTTAAAGGTGTTAATAATAGGGTGGCTTATGGGGAAAATACAGCTAATGCAAACTACGTGTTACAGTTGGCAACATTTTAATATTCTTTCATTAGTCGATACAAAGGTACTACACCAATACAACATGTCAGCAATGGGGGGGAGGAAGATAGGAATGTTGTATTTTTTTTTAAATGATTTTTATGTAAACCTACAACTTCTCTAATTAAAAAAAAAATTTTTTACAATAAGTAAAAAAAAAATCAAATCAACAAAAAATCCTTATGCTAAGAGAAAGAAACCAGGCACAAAGTACTGCATGTGATATGATACTATTTGTATAAAATGTAAATATAAATAAATCTATAGAGACAGCATTAAATTAGTGGTTATGCAGAGCTGGGGAAGGAGAGAGGGATGAGAGGTGACTGCTGAGGGTATGGGGTTTATCTTTTTGGAGTAATGAAACTGTTCTAAAATTGATTGTGGTGATGAATGTACAACACTGTGATTATACTAAAAGCCATTGACTGTACAACTTGGATGGATTGTATGGTATGTGAATATATCTTATAAAACTGCTTTAAAAAAAAAAGAGGAATGCTGGTAACAACAATGCCATGTGGAGCCAGTGGGGGGGAGGGGGGTAATAAGTGAGTGAATTTCTGTAAATCTCTGGCACACAAGTGCTTTCAAAGTGTTGGTTATTATTTTGCATCCTTGCGCAAGATACCTGTTTCCCCACCTGTGAGGGAGGGACAGTGAAACCACCTCACAGGCATTTTTGAGGATTGAAAGGGATAACATAGGTCCAGGGCTCCGATGCAGAGCAAAACGCTCACCAGCTCCCCAAGGAAGTAATTCATCTGCACCTGACCTTTCAGCTCCCCAAAGCGCATGCTCTTCCTTCCACCTGGCTCTCTGTCTCCACCCCCGCCCCCCTCTTATGGGCCTAATTCACTCGTTTCTTCAAGTCTCAGCTTCCATGTCCCCTCCCCAAGGAGCCATTCCCTGATCACCTGCCACCCCCACCAAGCCGCAGCAGGTCCCCTGGGTTGACATTTCCAGGGCATTCTGTACTCTTCCTTCAGGGCTCTTCTCACATTTGCAATTAAGTACTTTTTATTTAATTACTTTTCATTAACTAATCCGCCTTCCTCATTTGACTGTGAGCCCGGGGAGGGCCTGGCCGCGCCTGTCTTGTTCACAGCTGTCCTCGCGCCCCGCCGCGTGGCGCGTCCTCTGGAGTGCTGCCCAAACACACGCCTCCTGCACTTGGTGGCCGGCTCCTCAGCCAAACTGCATCTCAGTGTCCTCTTATGTCAAGTCGGGCTAATCCTAACGGCACCAGCTTCCTCAGGCGTTGTGATGTCGCTCGGTTAGAACCCTGCCTGGCCGCTGAGGAACTGGGGCTCTGATTCCTTTGTTGGTGCTGTGATTGGTTGGGTGAAGCAGCAGCCAAAACAAACATCCCCCAGATCTCCAGTGCTTACTGCAGTAAAGCCTCACTGACCCCACACTCGCGCGTTGGGGGTGGGGTGGGGGGGATGGGGGGGTGGGCTGGGGCTCTGCTCTGTGCAACCACTTATGGACCAGGCGCCTTCCACTGCATTTCTTAAGCTGGGGTCCAGGGGCGGTTCTGTGAAAGGAATTCAGGGGGATCCATGAACTTGGATGGGATCTTAGGTTAGGTTCCCCAGAAGCAGAGCCTGGGTTGGGGATTCTTGTGCAAGTGATCAATGAAGGGGATGGGGAGGGGGTGAGGGAAGCAGGACAGGATGGGGACAGAGCCAGAGGAGCAAGGATGTGGTCTCAGGGGAAGCTTCAGCCGGGTCCACAGGGGCCTCTGGAGTATGAATTATCCTGCAGAGCTGGTTCTCCTGGGGACCAGAGGGCTGGTTTGTTCCCAGCATCAGTCGTCATTGGCTGTGGGCTGCTTGGGGGCCGGGGGGGGGTGTGTGTTTTAAACTCTGGGACCAGATGGCTTCCATCTGCACAGCTGCAATTCCCTGGGGCAGCAGCGAGCCCCGTTAGCAGCCAGCACCACAGCAGCCCGTGGGTGGGCGCGTTTGCCCTGCAAAGGGATCTGGGCAGGGCATCACATGTGTCTCCCGTGGGTGGGAAAAACTACTACTTGATTTTTACTAACCTCTAACTGAAATTTGGCATTTTCTTTAATTATGGAAGTAGGCAATAAGCCACAATAGCATTAGCAGTATCTGTGACTTTGTCACCAATAGAAGTCACATATATTTTTATGACACATTACTGTGGTTACAAATATCCTTGAGCTAATCTTATACTCATCTATACTTTAAAACCACAGTAGTTAATAGACTGGCTATTTTTTGTTTAATGTGTTAATAAAGGACATACATTATTTATTACAAACTTTCTTTTAAATATTTTGGTAACAGTGTGTCAATATCATTGCCTTCCTTTGTAATCCTGTGTATTTTATGCATTTTAAAACAACATTCTGAGAAGGGGTCTGTGACACAAAAAAGGTTAAGTACCTTGTTCTCAGGCCTTGGTCTCCTGGGTGGTCAACCGGTGCCATACCCCACTGCAAGCGAGGCTGGGAAATGCAGTCTCTCTGTGTGCCCCGAAAGAAGAGGAAATGGTTTGGGGGGGTTGCAGCCATCTGGCTGCCTGAGCGAATGAATGCGCTGCCCAGGGTGGACCCTTGTGGGCTGGGGAGGAGGGGCAGAGGCCTGGCTCTCTTCGGGGATCCTGAACATGTCGTCTCCTTAGGACAAGCCACGCTAAGGCCAAAGCTGGGTCAGCGGAACAGGCCGCCCTGGCCGCCAACCAAGAGTCCAGCATCGCCCGCACGTTGGCCAGGGATCTGGCTCCAGACTTCTACCAGCCAGGTAGGGCCAGCCAGGGCAGGGAGGGCAAGGCAGGGTGGGGGTCAGCCCCCGGGGTGGGTGGGCACTTTGCTTGCTGGAAAGCTGGGACACCCCTGTGGTTCATGGGTGCCTGTGAGTTATGGAAACTGGGCATGGTGCACATGTGGGGTCCTGTGTGATGCAAGGGGACTTTGGGGGGAGGCATGTCCCGGCCCTCACACTGCTGAGATCATGGTAGAGTGTCCCTACTTGGACTGGCCCTTCTCCAGGCTGTCTCTTCTCCCTGCTAGGAGCACAGCAGACAGTTGGAGCTGGTGAAGCTAGGGGAGGGAGGGGTACCTGGGTGATGAGGAAGGCTTCCTGCCCTTGCTCAGCAGTTGTGGTCAAGCATTCACTGAGCTCTGTCCACGGGTCAGGCACTGTGCTGGGCTCTGGGGATGTAACTGGGATCCAGAATCTAGAGGAGCAGAGAATCTCAGAAACGGCATAGGAGGGGGTGAGGCATGCAGACTGTATGAGTTCGAATCCTGGCACCACTGCTTACTGGCCATGGGACTTTGGGCAAGTTATTTAACCTCTGTAAACGCCAGTTTCCTGATTAGTAAAATGGATGTAAGAATAGCAGCTACTTTTGTGTGTGGATTAAATGCATGTCGGGGGGAAACACCTTGCCCAGTCAGTTCTTAATTACTGTTAGCTGTTATGATTAAAGTCCACACAGCATGATGAGTGTCGTGTGGTTAGAGCAGGGCCTGCAGGAGCTCACAGGAGGCACTTAACTCAGGCAAGCAGAGGTGTTAGGGCAGCCTTCTCTCAGGTGAAGCCATCTGAGCTGCACCTTGAAGGCTGGACAGGAGTTCACCAGGTCAGTGGGTCTCAAAGCTTCACATCATTGCTGGGCCCACCCCCAGAGTTTCTGAGTCAAGAATTTGCATTTCTAACAGGTTCTCTTGGGTGATGTTGGCTGACGCTGCTCACCCCGGGACCGCACTTTGAGAACCCCTGCACCGGTTGGTGCTTGGTGGGCCAGGGAACTCAAGAGGAGGGAGCAACAGGTGCTAGGGCAGAAAGGCATGCCGGGAAGCTAGATGCAAATTAAGCAGTGGGTGGTGGGTAAGGAGGGTCTCCTGGCTCAGACACAGTTTTCACTAGGATAGAGCAGTGGGCAGTCCCTAAGGGCAAGAGATTGGTGGTCTCGGTATGGAAGGGCTTGAAGGTGAATCACAAGATTCGATTTATGTTTTCTAAACATTATTCTGGCTGCACAAGGAGAGACCAGAGGGAGTCTAGGTGGAAGGCTCTGGAGCACAGCTCTGTGCCTGGGCAGAGAGACAGCATTTACACCCAATGCGCCCCCCTGCTGGTCCTGGGAAGAGCTACCTGTCCCTTGCCTGGTCATAGCAATGGCTCTAAACTATGTCTGTGCCAGGCATGGAATTCAGCCTTTTACATACATTTATTTTCTCAATTCATCCCTCCATTAGTATTTATGTGACGGATAGCATTAGGCCCATTTTACAGATAAGGGGACAATGTTGTGGTTTAGAGCATAAGCTCTGGAGCCAGTCTGCTGGGCGCTGGTTCTGGCTCTGCCCTTGGTCAGCTGTGTGACTTTGGGTAAGTGATTTAACCTCTCTGGGCCTCAGTTTCTTCATCTGTAAAATGGAGATAGATAATAGCATCCACATCATAGCATTGGAAAAAAGGATGAGTTAATATTTGGAAATTGCTTAGGACAGTGCCTGGCTCTTGGAAAATGCTCTATGAGTGCTGGTTGGGTAAATAAATGAGGCTCAGAAGGGTTAAGTGGTTACCGAAGATTACCTAGAGGTGGGACCGGGATTCCAATCCAGCCTCCCCGTGTTCTCCCTGGCAGGACCTGAATATCAGAAGCGCCGCCTACTCCAGGAGATCCTGGAGAACTCGGAGAGTCTGCTGGAGCCCCCCGACCGGGGCCTCGGCCCCGCGGGTCTCCCAAGGCCTACCCGCGAGAGCCCGGAGCTGCACGAGCACGAGACCGCTCGGCCCGAGGGCGGCCCCCCGTCGCCGGCTGGCACGCCCCCGCAGCCCAAGCGGCCCAGGCCGGGGGCGTCCAAGGACGGCCTGCTGGGCCCCGGCGCCTGGAACGGCGATCCCGGCGGCGGGGGCAGCCGTCCGGTCACGCCGTCCGAGGGCGCGGGTCGCCGCAGCCCGGCGCGCGCAGCCTCCGAGCACATGGCCATCGAGGCGCTGCAGACGCCGCCCGCGCCGTCGCGGGAGCCCGAGGTGGCGCTCTACCGCGGCTACCACAGCTACGCCGTGCGCACCGCGCCCCCCGCGCCCCCGCCCTTTGAGGAGGAGCCCGAGCCCGACGTCCCCGGGTCCGACTCCGCGCCTCCCTCCCCGCTGACCGCCCCTGTGCAGGTCCCCGCGCCCCAAGGCCCCGAGTCCCCTGCCAAGCTGGAGCCCAAGCCCATCGTCCCCAGAGCCGAGCCCAAGGCCAAGGCCCGCAAGACTGAGGCCCGAGGGCTGACCAAGGCCGGGGCCAAGAAGAAGGCTCGGAAGGAGGCAGCGCTGGCGGCGGAGGCCGAGGTGGAGGTCGAAGAGGTGAGGCCGGTGGCAGGAGTAGGTCGGGTTCCTTGCAGCTAGTAGGGCTTGAGGCAGGATTCGGGTGCCAGTGATTTCTAGGAGGGCCGTGGAGGAGGACAGAGCAGGGGAGAGAGACCCCAGCGGGGCAGGCGCTTAGGCCTGACCCCTGGGGCCTCTGGAGCATAAATTACACTGCAGAGTCCTCCCCCCTTTTGTGCCAGGTATCCCATCAGCAGAGGGCAGTTTTCTGCAGAAGGGGCCCAGGTGAGCCTCGAGCACCTGCCCTATCAGGGTAGATAGAGCAGGAAGGTCCCCCAGGACTTGGGCTCTGGACCTTGGGGCTTGGTCTGGCAGGCTGGGAACTGGGAACTACAGCTGGTTGGAGTGAGTCCAGATTCGGAGGGACTGCATCCCAAGAGGAGCAGCAGTAGAGGAGGCGGGGCACCTGTGTCTTTTGGGGTGCTCCCGCCCCTCTCTGGACCCTGAGGTTAATTCTTTCCAAGAACACTTTCTGCTCTGACGGTCTTCAGTCCAGGTGCGGGGGATTCAGCGGTGAACAAGACAGGGATGCCCTCAGCAGGGTCCTTCCGTCCCACCTTGCTGAGACCGGGGTGGGGGGGTCTCAGCGGCCTGGGGGGTCATGCAGACTCTCTCCACTGGCCCCAGGTCCCCAACACTGTCCTCATCTGTATGGTGATCCTGCTCAACATTGGCCTGGCCATCCTCTTCGTTCACCTCCTGACCTGACCCTCGTCTGCCAGGTGCGGCTGGGAGGAGGGGGTGGGAGCCTGCAGGGGGTTCTGGGCACCAGGGCGACGGGAGGAGGGGCCTGACTGGGTGCCCATTCTCCAGCAGAAGCAGCGAGGTCTTAGTTCACTCACCTACTCATTCATTCATTCATTCATTCACTCTTTCATTCATTTGACCAACATTTACTGAGCAACTGCCCTGCTAGGAGCTGGGACTCGTTCCTGCCCTCAGAAACTAGGGGCGAACATGACGAAAGAAACCGTGTAGCTCACAGCTGCTTATATGAAAGCCTTGCAGTTAAAACATCAACCAAGAGCTCTTGGCTCCCTGCCCCGAGGCCTCGGGAGTCTAGACTGAGTGCACCTGGGGTGGGCAGGGCTCTCTTCTCTTGTCCTTTCTCTCTTGCTTCACTACAGTCTTAAGTCCACCTGCCCCCAAGCCCCCTCCTGAAAGCCTCCTGTTAGTAACGGGTTCTGTCTCATGAGAGCCGGGGGCTGGGTAAGGCCCTGTAGGCAGGAGGTGGGTGGGGCACTGGGCTGAAGGAAGACGCCCCTCACTGGTCTCAGAGTGAAGTATCTAAACACGACTAAAACCTTTCTCCTGTCAGGACCTGCCCTTCCCGCCGTGGTCCTGTGCTCAGTGATGCTTACAGTTTCCACCTTTGCCCCCAACTCCCACTCCAAGACCCCTCCCAAGATGCTAGCTTAGGGTGGGCTGGACCCCTACCCCCAGGCCAGAGGGAGAGAGGGAGAGGAAATCCCTGTCCTGTCATCCTGCAAGTAGTCGCTGGCAGTATGAGTCTGCAGATGCTGCCCTGGGAGTGAACGCTGAGCGCTGTGGGTACCATCTGGGCACCTGGGAAAGCTTCCTGCAAGAACTGATGGCTTGGTGACCTGAGGGATGAGAAGGAATGGACAAATAGCAGTGGGGGAGGAGGGGGCGGGGAAGAGTGGACCAGGCAAAGGTGACAGCGCCTGCAAATAATGAGAGGCAGGCATCTGGAAGGAGAAGGAAGGGTGGCAGCCCCCGAGGGCCAGTGGAGGCCTCAGGCTTGTCTCTGATCCAGTGGGGTGTCAGAGCCTGGGGCGAGGCTGCCCTTGGGGCTTGGGGAGATCGGACCCTGCTCCCAGGACCAAGCTCAGGCTTCACCCTGTGCCTGGCTGGGCCCAGGCTGAGTGCCCTCCCTCCCTCACCTGCCCTCTTGCTGTCTCTTTGCAGAGCCAGGAGTTCCTGCTGAGGATGCCAGGACCCATCTTTTTGCCGTGCCAGGCAGGGTGGTCATGGAGGACTGGACTGTGGCCCCGGAGCCCTGGTGTCCCGCTCACATCCACACCACAGACGTTTAAGGGGCCTCCTCCCCCTGCACCAGTGCTGGGTGGCGGGAAGTGCTAGGAGGAATGGAATGTGCGGAAAGCCCGGAGGGAATGAGCTGCCCGCTCTGCCCCTGTCCCCCATCCTCATCCACTCCTTTGCCTTGTCCCAAGTCACCCCTCACTGGGCTTTTGTGTGTGTTAGAAGTCACCGAACCGAGATAGTAATATTAAATCCTACCCCTCTTCGTCTTACTGCCCCCCTCCCTTTTTTGTTTAAAGCTTCTGGCTGGTGGGCTGAGCCCCCCCTTGAAAGCAGAGGGAGTGACGACATCCCTTGTGGTGGGCCGAGATGCCCTTTGCAGCCTTGCCCCCCCCACTCTGCCCCTTGGTCGCAGATGTTCTGGATGACAGTAGAGGAATGGCCAAGCTCTCATCCCAGAATACCATGTTCCTAGCTCCTCCCGCTGGTCCACTTAGCTTCCACCTGGACCAATAGAAGGGGGAGACCCGAGGAGCTGGAGGTTTGGCTCGGAAGCCGCTGCCCAGATGGCCACGGGGTGCGGTGAGAGAAAGGGAAGGGGCAGTCCTATGGTCCTTGTTTTTGAGTGTGTCTGATAGCAAGGCTGGATTTGCATTTAGAGCTTCCAGGGTGCTCAGGGTGGGGGGTACTGAAAGGGGTCACCTTGCGGGTCCCCCAAGGCTGGCGAGACAAAGCTACTCCATGATGCCTTGTGGATTGGCTTGTCTGCTTCCCACACCAGGGTTCCCTCCTGTGTGGTTCCTTCCTTCCCAGGGAAGCCCTGGCAGATTTCCTGGGGCTGACTATCAGGCAGGAGCTGCTTGTCAAGAAGCAAGAAGAGAGGAGAGAGACTGGGGCTTTGACTGGGTGCTTGGGGGTGCCCCTCCAGCTCGCTTGGCAGAAGATGATGTTTGCATGTACCTCACTTAAGGCTGTTTTGTACCACACAGGGTGTGTGTGCCCTTGGACTTGCTGGGCTTGGGGTGGAGACTAGGGACGGGGAGAAGGACTGGTAGCCCCTACCCCAAGGAGGACGCATGGAAAGGGCTGCTAGGCCCCCGAGAGCCCAGGAAGGCTGTGGTGAAGGCATCCAGACTGAGCTTGAGGGAGCTCCTGCTTTCCTGCCTTGCTTCTCTGGACCTTGGGGCTTTGGCAGTGTGGCAAGGTCTCCCCAGGACAGCTCTGCACCCCAGAAGTTTGCTTCTAAATGGGCTCAACTTTCCCATTTTGGCCTCAGTACCTGGGAATCTTCCCCTCCAGCTTCACGCCTGATGTTTCAAGCACTGTCAGGGCCTCATGGCTTCGTTGACTCCTGGACTGCATTTCTGTGGAGAGGAGCCTGTGGATTCTCCCATCCTCGGCCCGTCAGAGCTGTGGTTCTGCACCTGTGTCCGTGGGATTTTCTGGACTCCTAGGGAATGAGGGGGTGGGCTGGGGTGGGTGGGGGCCTTGTTTTGGGCTGTGGATCCAGGCTTCGGCACCGAGGCCCCTGTCCATGGTTTTTGGGCTGCTGGCGCTCCGTGCCGGTTCTGGTTCAGGATGCTACAGTCTATGCAACAATAAACCCGCATCTGCTCACGGCTCGGCCTGGGCTGCTGTGTCTGCTTGTGGGCCCAGGAGCAGGCGCCGGCGGCAGGTGGGCCGAGGAGAGGCTGGCGGCCCCTGGGTCCTGCTCTCTTGCTGTTCCTGTAACACCTCTGGAGGGACAGCTGGGGGGCTTTGATCCTGGAGGAGAAGCTCACAGGCCACAGACCTTCCAGGGTAGACCCTGAGTTTCCAAAGCTTACTTCCGGAGGCTTCTCTGAGCAGTGTATAGAAGGAGAACAAGCCTGTCCTCTGAAGTTAGATCACCCAGGGAGCCAATCCTGCCTCAGCCTCTTACTTCACTTCTCTGAGCCTCAGTTTTCTCATCTATAAAATGAGGATGATAATAGTATCTACCTCACGGGGTTGTAATGAGGATTATACTAGATATTGACATTCATGTAAAGCCCAGGAGTAGAAAGCAGTTGAGACATGGAGACTTGTGTGATTATTACACTATAAAACTGTCATTAGCTCTCTCCCAAGCCCTCCTCCACTCTGGCTGAGGACCCTGGAGGCCCCAAATGGGTGGAGATGCTTCAGGACCAGTTGTAGAGTCACAGGAAGCCTCGGCCAGGACACACAGAAGCCATCTTCACACTTATTCAACAGAGGTTCAGAGAGGAGAAGGGACTTGGCCAAGGCTGCACAGCACCTGGTGGCAGGAACAGTAGGGCAAGTTCTCTTATTTGTGGATAAGCACTTTCTGCCAAGGTTCTCTCTTAAAACCTCCCTCAAGGAGGGCTGGGGCACTGAGGGGAGGGTGCCTCACCTGTCACTAGGCTGAATTCAGGCTGGTCCTGGGGTGATCTGGTAATCAGGAGCCCTGGGTTCTCTCCCCAACGTTGCCACAGACTTGCTTTGTGTCCCCTCTTTCTGTGCCTCAGTTTCCTCTTCTGCCTACCCCACCCCAAAGCCTTCCTCACATGCAGCACAGTTGTGAGAATCAAATGAGGTCGATTATGGGTGGTAAGGAGGTTTCCAAAACCCTGGAATGATCCAGGGATCCCAGGGAAGTGGGATGGGCTTGGAGAAGGGGTGGTGGGATTGGGAAGGCAGGAATTGTTTTAATCTGCAGAAGCTTTAATAAGACCCGCAGGGGAGCTGGGGCTGGGCAGCCCAGTTGGCTGGTCTGAGGACTGGCTGTGGAGGGAGGGGCGGAGGAGGTGGGGTGGCTGCATCTGAATCTCCCTGGATGGGTTGAAAAGAAGGCAGATGCCTGAGTCCCTGGACTGGCCACCCACAGTCAGGTAAGGTTGGTCGGAGTCTGGCGCCCCCTGGTGGCACAGGTGTAGAACACAGCCTGGCTGGTGTGTCTTCCATTCTCAGCAACCAGCAGGTCTGGGAAGTTTGATGGGTCCTCTGCCATGTCCTGGATTCATTTAAGGTGTTTTGCACCATGGTGGGACTTGAAACTGCCTTGTGGGCATTACCGGGGCCTGTGATCACTGACCACTACCTTTGGTTCTCTGCAGAACTCTTCCAGGCAAGGAAAGGGATGGGGCCCAGGAACTAGAGGATTCAGATTTAGGATTCAGAACAAGAAGGACATTTTCATAATTGCTGATAGTCCCATGGAGAGTACAGCTGTGCTGGGAGAGATGTAGGCCCAGATAGCAACTTTGGAGGCTCCAGGCCTGAAACATACGGAACATTCCCTGGTATGTAATTCAAACTAAAAATCATACTTAAATTGTAAAACACAAAACTTGCATATATGCTGAAATTAAAATAGCTTTATTTCCTGTATACAAATTCTGCATATGTCTGTAGAGTCTGCATTTCTGCCTTCCTCCGACTTTTTCTGCCCTTAATTTGCTGGTCCACCAAGGGAGGAGAAAACTCCACATTGGATGGAGCCAGGCTGGCTATGGGTCAGGCACTGGGCTAATCCCTCCACCTACTCTGTCTGGTGGAAGAACAGCAGTGTGGCCTGGTGCATGGGCTCTGAAGTCAGGCCGCTGGTTCAAATCCTGGCTCCGTTCTTTCACATTTCACACCTTCT
This sequence comes from Cabassous unicinctus, assembly GCA_029593785.1. Lineage (NCBI taxonomy): Eukaryota > Metazoa > Chordata > Mammalia > Cingulata > Chlamyphoridae > Cabassous > Cabassous unicinctus. Next base: position 12,267 of record JAQZBX010085711.1, read on the forward strand.
TAGTTTCCTTTTCCAGGATGACAATTACCACGCTACCCACCCCTTAATATTAAAAAATGTGAGCAAAGCACTTAGGACAGTTCCCTGCATGGAGTGAACACACAATCAATGTGCTCTTATTATTCAAGTCTCACTACAACTCCACAAGGTAGATATTAGTCCTCCCATTTTACAGGTGGGGAAATCGAGGTTTGGAGAGATGGAGTAATTGACTTAAGGTATCTCAGTGAGGGAAGGGCAAAGCTGGCACTGAAACCCGGGGACTGTGCTCATTGCACTGAACCACATTGCTTCCCACAGTGAACTCAATGTGATATCAGAACCACAAATGGACAGGCCAATGCTACATGACCATAGACCTCCTTATCCCTTCTTATGGGTCAAAGAGATATCCTCACACTAGTGTCCATTTCCCCAGCTGGTCTGTAGATTTCTGTGCTGGTGAATCTGGGCACTGCAGAGGAAGGACATGTCTTTCATGATTCCTTTCCTCCTTCCCTGGCTTCACCTTACATTCACTGGATGAGCAATTCACAAGAGAGCTCTATTTTCTTCCCTTAATCTCCAGTTTTGTTTGTTTGCTATGTTGTAAAACAACCTTATAGAGTTAGAAGTGACATATAATAAACTGCATATTTTGAAAATACACTATTTGATAAGTTCTGTCTTATATCCAGAAACCATCAGCACAATCAAGATAATGAGCATCATACCTTAAATTTCCTTGTGCTGCTTTGTAATCTTTCCCTCCACCCTCAACCCTTCTCCCCATCCCTAGGTTATGCCTTCTGTCACTATAGATTGGTTTGCTTTTTTTTTTTTTTTTT
>JAQZBX010085712.1:0-13090 GCA_029593785.1 Cabassous unicinctus
AGGAACCCCAGAAGCCTGAACCCTGGCAAACGCCGGCAGCTGTCTTGCTCTAACACGTGACAATGGACTGTGGTGAGAGAAGAAACTGAATGCTTTATGGCCTGGTAACTGTGGACTTCTACCCCAAATAAATACCCTTTATAAAGACCAACCCATTTTTGGTATTTCACATTAGCACCCCTTTGGCTGACTAATACAGCACCTTAAATTTAAACATATCTCTGTCCTCCCCTTAAAATCTAATCCTTCCAGTTTTCCCCATTTTAACTGATGGCAACTTTGTTTTCCCAGTTGCTTGGGCCAAAAATCTAAGTCTTCCCTGATTCTCTTTAGATCATACTCCACATCCAAACCATTAGCACATCCTGTCACACTACTTTCAAAATATATCCAAAACATTATCATTTTGAAAGATTTTTAACTGCTACCACCTTGGACCAAGACACCATAATTTTTTTATCTGGATTACTGAAATAACCTCCTAACTGATCCTCCTGCTTCAATTATTGCCCCTATGCAGTTTATTCAACACCAGTGAATTAAACACAAATGAATTCTGAAATATTTATAGGTAAAACGATATAATGTCTGGGATTTGCTTTTTTAAAAATCCAGCAGGAGAGTAAAAAGGAAGGGTTACAGATAAAACAAGATTGGCCAAAAGTTAAGAATTATTGAAACTGGGGGATGAGTACATGGGGGTTGGGAGTTCATTATACGTTTACTCTATTTTTGTGTTGTAATTTTCTACGAGTTAAAAATAACAAAAGTGAGACCTTATCATTCCTCAGCTCAAAATCCTCCAATGGTATCCACCTAACTAAAAGTAAAAGCCAAATATCCCCTACACCATGGCCTCTATAAGGTGTTACACAATCTGGCCCGTATTACCTCTGACTTCACCTCCTACTGTCTTGTTTACTCTGCCACAGACACCCTGGCCTCTTTGCTACTGCCTGAATGTACCAGGCATGCTCCCACCTCAGGAACTTTTCATTTGCTACTCCCTCTGCATAAAATGATCTTCCCCCCGATATTTACTTCTAGTCCTTCACCTTTTTCAGGTTATCACTTAAAAATCACCTTCTTAGTAAAGCCTTCTCTGCATGTATTCCTCACTTCCCTATTTAAAAAAGTACATACTCAGGCCTGCCCCTGACACTATTTATCCCCCTTTTCTTTCTGTATTTTTCTCTATAGTACTTATCATCATCTAGCATACTATATATATATCTTACCTTATCTGCCTTTCCTGATAAGAATGTTAATTCTATAAAGGTAGGAATTTGATTGTTTTGTTCATTTTTGTATCCTCAGCACTTACAACTGTTCCCAGCATATAGTAGATGCTCAATAAATATTTGCTAAATTGAAAACCAGATTTAGTAGACTACTAGTAATAGCCCATAGCACATTAGTTCATTTACTATTTACCAAATGTAAATACATATAAAGTAACTAATTTCCTTACCTATTTCACCATGCTTTGTAATGGGACCTGCATGGATTTTCAATATATCTAATCTTGCTTGTTCGTTTGGTAAATCAATATCTGAAAAAAGAAATTATTCTGTGGTGAGGTTTTTTTGTTTGTTTTTAATAAACAAGAGGGTGGGGGTAGGATGGAAACAGAAATTAACATGGAAAAAGGGAAATGGGAGCAGTTGTAGCTCAGTGGTTGAGTGCCTGCTTCCCATGTACGAAGTTCCGGGTTCAATCTCTGGTACCAGCTAAAAAAAAAAAGAAAAGAAAAGAAAAAGATAAAGGGAAATGGGTAGCAAGTAAATAACTTTTAACTTACGTATTTTTCTATCTAATCTTCCTGGACGCAGTAAAGCAGGATCCAGAGTATCTGGTCTGTTTGTAGCCATGATCATTTTAACTCTATGCAGAGTATCAAATCCATCCATTTGATTTAGTAACTAAGAACATATTAGTAAATAAAAATCACAGGCAGAAAAAATCCCAAGCATTAAAAAATACACAACACACACCTTTTATATGACTAATACCTTGAATTGTATTGTTTACAAATATGTGACCTTAGGATGGCCGTTTCACTGAATCCTACTCTTTCCTCTCTCTTACATAAAAGGGCTATACTTTCCATCCTCAGAGTTCGAAGATAGATTATTCAACTGTGTACTTTTTTATAGCTATCAGAGAGTTTTTATGTATCCAAAGACTTCTATCTAGTCAAGAATTATGAAACTAAACTGTGGATCTGATTTCCAATGTTCAAACTTTTTTCATACAATTACTTTTAAAGATAAAAATAATAACATCTATTGTATAAAGTGCTTATGGTATGCCAGGCATAAAATTTATATTAGGAAAACAGGATACAAATTTTTTCTCAAATTTGATAAGCCCATAAAGTATCCTTTCAAATAATTCTATTGTACATAGAAATACCAAAAGATACCAAACATATTTCCTTTGATTCCCAAAGTTCTCTTGAATAGATGTTGAAGAACCTAACTGCATTTAATAAATTCTTTAAAATAGAGCTAGCCTAACAATTTTTTTTTTTCCACAAAATATGTTAGCTGACAACGTATCAGTTACATAAATTTAAAAACTAGTTTTTAGTAATGATTTAAAATATCTCAAGTTAAGGTTTCTAAGAGATTCTATCATTTTTACATAACTAATTCTTTGGAGCAGATCAATATAATTTAAGAAAAGTAATCATCAAATGCCCCTAAAAGAAAAAAATGCCTCAAGAAACAGTTTGACACAGCATTATCAATACTACCTAATTTTTATTTGCAGAAGTGGGAAAATGTATTTGGGGTCTTGCCATCACTTCGACAGAATCTGGAGTGGGGAAAGGCTTTATGTACATTCTATCATTTCCTCATCCATCTTACTTATTCAATTATCAAAACCACTGGGTATTTAAGTTGCCTCTCAGTCTCACCAGTAAAACAAAAGGTAAGAGGTTAGTGATTTTTATAGCAGCCTCATACATAATTTTAATTCCATTATTGCCAACAGTCTTATGATCATTACTCATAAAACATCTTACCTAGTTTCAAGATGCACATTCACAATGTGAAAGTTTAATATACAAAAATAAAGTTTAATATACAATTTAAATATCTAAATGGCTCTTCTCAAAAAAACATAATGGAATAGTACGTATGTACATCACATGTAATTTGTAGAGACCCTTATTATTTTCTAGTAGTCATATTCTTACTAGAGTTTGTGGTAGAGAAATGTGTTTGTTCCTGCAATATTCTCAAATTTCATATTTAAATGTATTCTTTATCTAAAGTGTTGTCCCCATTTTGACCTTCAAGTACGGGAGTTCTTCATTTAACAAATACTGATTTCTTATAAACCCCTTTACAAAATATTACCTCCATTAAAGTTCTCTGAATCTCTCTGTCAGCTGAAGTACCCTCTGAAAACCGACGACCACCTAAAATAATAGATAACTTAATGCATTACTTTTTCCCTCCATTATCATCAGTTAAGAAAACAGAATGTGATCATGTCTGGGTTTTAAAATATGCAAATGAAAATTCATTAATAAGCATTATACAACATATTTAGAATAGAATTTGATATAAAACATTTCTCATTTTTCAATGTCAAAAGTTAATTAAAGTTGGTTAAACTTTCCCAAGAATCCTTTAAAAATAACGTCTAATTCATTGTGCCATCTACTCTATACAAGTCACAATTAACAAAGAAGATGGGGGAAAAGTTTCTTTAGATTTTCAAAAAATTTTCTAACACTTTCAAGATAATTTTAAAATAAAATGTAAAATATATTATTCTTACCAATAGCATCTATTTCATCCATAAAAATGATGCATGGCTGATGGTCCCTGGCATAATTAAACATTTCTCTGATTAAACGAGCACTTTCACCAATGTATTTGTCTACAATAGAACTAGATACAACCTGATTGAAGGAAAGACATTAAAGTTAAACATAAGACAATTCAGATAAAATTTAATTTCAGCTACTATCAAAGAATCTTCTCTTTACCTTTAAGAAATTGCAGTCTAGCTGGCTAGCAACAGCTCGTGCCAAAAGTGTTTTTCCTGTACCTAGAAATAACAAAAGAAGTCCTAAGTAGATGGAGAGTAAAACGGATTTTAAAAGCTTTTTAAGAATTGTAATCCCTTGGCTAGTAAATTTTCCAATACAGAAACTAAATCGTAAGTAGAATTGCCATTTAAAATCTCAAAGCACTTCTACTCTCAGCATTAAAATTTAAAGTTTTATTCAAAATATCCCTTGTAATTTTATTTTAATCACACCGAATACAGAATTTTAGAAATATACCAAAACTCTACTTACAATATAGACTAGGATGGAAACTTCTGTTAGATTAAAATCCACTGAGTTGATCGTTTACCTATGCATGATTTTGTATCAAGCATTAGTTATTTGGAAACTATTGGTTACGTGATTTATACAAATCTTCAGAATGTTGACATATTTCATTATACAAAATTTTAAAATTACATTTGTTAATATACCTCCCCATCTCATCAGAAAAGTCTTTAAGTATTAATGTATTAAGATTTTGTCAAGCTAACAGTGTCAGATATAATTTTTCAAAAATTCTTGTTTTCACTTGAAAGGTAAAATTTTATCATAGGCAACAGATAGTTTTCTTTAACATGACAAGTTCACATCATTCATTTTTAACAAAATGTATAACCAACAATCAAGTCTGAATAACAATAGTTTGTAAATTGTCCTTTCAAATAAAAAATGGTTTATTCTATGAAAAGTGGCTAATTTAGGTGGGCACTTAAATAGTTGCAGAACTGCTTTTCCTAGAGACAACTATCTTACTTCAGTATTCAACAGAAGTAAGTTATGTGTATTTTCCCATTTCCTCACATTGAATATAAGACATTTTCAAGGATCAAGATTTAATAAATTAGTAATTTTTACTGCTTCAACAAGGACACTTTAAAGTGAAACATGTATTTTGTTTACACTGCAAGTGTGTGGCAGTCAAGAACACAAATACTACTTGTACTATTTAATGCCACTGACAATACTTGTACTATTTAATGCTACAGACTGATTCATGCTATGGCACCAGCAATTTTACCCATACTGATTTTGTACCATCAGCACAGATGTTAACATAGTGAAAAGGCTAATAACATTTTAGTGTTATAAAAGTCATTTTGATCTTGCAGATTCCCTGAAAGGGTCTTGGGGATGCCCAGAAGACTGTGAACCACACTTTGAGGATCGTTGCATTTGAATCACATGGTGTGTTAAGATATATATTCTATATACTAATGAGGCACAAGAATACTAATGCCTGAGAGAATAGCAGACACACATCTCCTATCCCATCCTCATTTTCAATGGAATGGAAGCTGGAATTGTCCATCTTATTTTTTTATTCCTTTTAGTGAGGCAGAAATAATTCAATACCAACCTGGTGGTCCATATAACAAACAGCCTTTTGGAGGTATTATTCCTACACGCTGAAATAATTCTGGGTTTGTAAGAGGTAGTTCTATTACCTAGAAAAGAAGTTGCATGTTTCTTAGAAAGTTGGTAAATATTTTTATGTACTGTCAAATATTTTAAGTAAAACATCAACATAGTTAGACACACACATAATTCATTATAGTTCTAGAATTCCATGCTGTATAAAAATATTTATATTAGAGGAATTATTTCTCTTAAATTAACCCAAAATTTTAAAAATAATGGTTATTTTAGCAAACCACAGTCTTGATTGGTGTGGTAGTTACACAGGTGTATGATCTGTCAAAACACATTTGAATTGTACACTTAAAATCTCTGTTTTTATTGGCTACAAATTAAACCCCAATAAAAAATTAAATTACAATAAAAAAATACATCAAAAGATCTATATTATTTTGCATTTGGGAATACAACACAAAAGAATTATAGAATTGGGAAATGGATTTGGTAAGTTAATTGCCATTAAGTGAAAGGGAAAACAAAATTTTCATCTGTTGGCATTTTGCCATATCAATCATAAATATCTCTGCTTTTTTGATTGACTCAAGGAAAGAAAACTGGAGAATGGAAAAATTGAGGGTTTGACTGCCCAACCTCCGAAACTATTCACAATATTAGTAACTTAAGAGATAAACCTTTTTTTAAAAAGCAGTTTTATTGAGGTATATTCATATACCATAAAGCCTATCCAAAGTGTACAATCAATGGCTTTTAGTATAATCAGTGTTGTGCATTCATCACCACAAAATATTTTAGAACAATTTCATTACTCCAGAAAGAAAGTGCTACACCTTACCAGTCACCTCTCAATCCCTCTATCCTTCCCCAGCCTCATCTTTACAAACTGATTTACATTTACATTTTATATAAAGGGAATCATACAATGTGTAGTACTTTGTGTCTGGTTTCTTTCACTTAGCATAATGTTTTGTTTGTTTTGTTTGCCTGATATTAACATCTTGTAACATAAACATACATTTGTTCAATTTCAAAGAAGAAGTCTTATATATGCAATATTACCCACATTCATATTTCACATGAGGTTTTACTATGCTATACAGTCCCATGTTACAATTTTTAGCTTTAGAGATAAACTTCTAATAAATAGTTGTGTCTATAAGGTATGATTAGAACAAGATAGAAGGAAGTGTGAGCAATCAATATCTAAAGTGTCTGCAGATGGAAGAGGGTACTAAGGAGAGAGGTAGGGGGGAATTGTCAGATATTTTTCTGTTTCTATGACTTATGCAGCAAATCACTGTAAAAGGCAAGGTTTTGTAGTTCCATGAAGGTAAGAATAGGCATTTATTTAAGCTCAGGCCAGTGCTTCTTCAAGTATGGTCAAAAACCAATTTGCTTTCATCATCACTTGGAATACATGTTTAAATGCAAATTCCTGCACTCCAACCCTATTTTACTCCACCAAAACTACTCAGAGGGTCTAGAAATCTTGTATTTTTAATAAGTACTAAAAATTTAATGTGCTGAAGTCTGAGAACTACTAGCTTAGGGTTTAAATCAGATGATAGAAGATGTTCTATCTCCATTCATTCCTAAATATTGCCAGCCTAAAATAAGGACAAAATCAACAGGAAAATGTAAATTGCTATTAAAGCAATTACAAAGCCATCTGTGCTATGAAGGAAAGTAATCCTAATTTTGATTCTTCCCTAGTTTATGAGATTTAAACCACTCCTAAAGCCAGTACTTTTCTTAAATGACAGCAAACAGATTTATCAAAATAAAACATTTAAAGCACAGGTAACTTACTCTACCTAAAGATAGGAAGCTAACATTGACAGGTCTACAGGAAAAACTACATCATGCACATATCATTCTAAATGTGCTGCAACCCAAGTAACCTAATATGATCATCTAAACCAGAGAAGGCAAAGGTAATGGATTATATCAGTTATTCCAGCTTTTTTTCCCTTCAATGCCACCAAAAGACTTTTTCTAACATCAAATATCTCCAAATTACTAAACACTATTAACTTTTGTAGCTAGAAATTCAGTGTTATTCTTTTTCAGCAAGAATATTAAATGCATAATATTCAATAGCCACTATTTAAACAAAGAGTAATTTTTCAGCCTGTTTCTCCCTTCAGGCATCCTAAAACCAGTATTACTTATTAGTAAGTTTAGAGAACAAAGCATATAGTACCAACCTCTCTTAATTCCCGGATCTGTTCTGAGAGCCCTCCAATCTCAGAATAAGAAACATTCCCAGGGTCCTCATGAGACATATTGTAAACCAGTGGATCCACCTCTCTTGGCAAATATCTGAAATAATAAGGTATGTATTTTCCTTTTAAAGATGTATTTTCTCTCAGCCTATAGACATAGTATAAATGACTCTTATGCTATCAGGTGATTTTATGAAGACATGATTAATTAGAAATTAGTAAAAGGGAAAAAAAATTCAAAATATTCAGTGATCTCAAGAAGCATCTTTTGGATAAGACATTCCCTCAGTGAAAATAAAAGATAAATGAAATAAAGTAAGAAACCCACCTCATGATAGTTAATGTAGTCATATCCAAAGCCACTCTTGTTCCTGGCTTCAGCTTACTTTTGTCAAGCTAATTTTGTAAAACAAAAGGTGTTACATAAGCACTTAAAAAGAAGAAAAACACTAAGAGTATAATATTTAGAAGCCAAATAATAATTTTCATCCTTCAGAGAAAACAATCTTATAATATCAGATTATAAGCTCCATGCCAATAGAAAGACTTATAAAAGTAAGAATTTTAAAAATTATTTCTATCTGCCCCTTAAAAGAATAATATCCTTTTGTACAATCACAGTGTGAAATCACTGACAAAGTTTGAGGTGGCAGTGGTTTTGTTTTTGAAGAAGGAATGGATATTGGTATTTTTACTTTCAAAGGTTCACTATTTAATAGTTTTATTCATTATTTTGAATCAGGCACTATAGTGTAGTTACTTTGGGAATTGGTACCAAACATAGAGAAATCCCTTAGAGAACATTTGGGGGGTGGGGAGTGGTTAAAGGTGGACCCATTAGATTTATTTTGGAAACTATAACTTTTGGGAAAAATGTGTTACTTGATCATAGGAGACTAGGGGAAAACTTACTATTTGTCCTTAGAGATTTTAATTAAAGTGCTAAAAATTAAGCAACCACCATTCATGCCTTTGTTATATGAATGGAATGGGATAGATAACTGAATATAAGTTACACATAAATGAAAAAATTAAACTGCAAAAAAAATCAATTAACATTGATTATACACTTTGGAGAGATTTATGCTTTATGAATATGTATCAAACTGATTTGTTAAAAAAGTCAGTTAAGTAAAAAAAAATCATACATCAAAAGATCTATGCTATTAATAAAAGGCACTATGCTAAGCACATGATATATTAGGTTCAACCATATTAAACAATTTATTGTCTTATTTAGGCAGGCCAACTTTATCTAGATCTACATAGCATCTATCCAATAGATTCACCTCATACTCATGATGTTACTTTTCAAAAATAGTTACTTTTTGATACTTTAAAAATTGCTAAGTGTAACCATCTTGCCAATACAATTTAAGAAACCATACAAATTACTGTCCACTTTTCACAGGATTTTACAAAAATCTGCAAATTTAGAGGCAGGTAAAATGAAGTGGAGATAGGCAAAACACTAGATTTAATATACTGGATTACGCTAAAAATTTTTTTAAAAAAGCTGTTAGGTAAGTGAGGTACTTGAAAAAAAGACAAACAGATCAATATGAAGCTATTTCAACATTTTTATCTATAGAGAAAATAAATATACTCTGGCTTTTCTAATATTTTCCAGTTTTCAAATATTCTCTAGCTCTTATACCACCATGAAACATCAGAAATGTTAACTTTTAGCATTCAAAAGGTCCTGAAAGGGACATAAAAATCCTTTGTCACTCATGCATCTAATATTTTGATTTAGAAAATGTCACCTCAGTTATATGCTAGGCAAAATCCTAACATTAGTTTTGTCTTTGGATTAAATTTGACACTACAGCCATGTCATATCAATGTTTTAAAACCTGAATCTGATATAACAAACACTCAGAGAAAGCTCTTCCAATAAATTTATAAGAATGTTTTACCTAAACACTTCCCAAAGAATAGGGTAGTACGTAAATTGGTTTCAAATGCTACTGAATGATTCAAGGCAGTTTGTTGGTGTTTTTGATGAATGCAAAATGAAATGAGTTATTTCAACTTGCCATTTCTAATCTAAATGAACTCATATAAGATCAACTTTGGTTTATGATATAGTCCATAAATAATACTTCTAAATGATTACATATAAAACATATATAATAATAGGGTCTAACACTTTTAAGTTCTCTTCAAAAAAACATTAAAATGATTTGAGATCATTTCCAGTTCTAAAATTCCTTGATTTACAGCAATGCAAGGTTTTAATAATAAGGTGTTGTTTTATGCATGTAATTTCTGTAAATCTACAACTTCTCTAACAAAAAATAAATTATTTTTAAAAAATCAACTGACCATTAAAAAAAAAAAAAAACATAAAATATAACATAAGGAATAAATACTGAAAATGATTATTTCCAAAGACCTGAAGGAGGGTGAAATTTTTAGATGCTTTCTTATAACAGTGAAGATATACATTTTTTTCTTATTCTGTTAAGATGATAAATAGAAGTTGATTTTTAAAATTCTAAGTTATCCTGTATTTGTGCAGTAACCACAAATCTTTATGGGTATGTTGTGGGTTGAATTAAAAAAAAAAAAAAAAGATCTCTATAGTTATATCAGCAAAGATAAAATTTATCATGACTTTTCAAAATGAAAAATTCCTGAATTTCTTCAGTGTACAGAGCTCACTGGGGCAAAGTGATACAGCAGAAAGTGGAGAACACCAGCACAAGCAGTCAAAGCCCAGAGTTTCAGTTCAGGGTTTCCTAATTATTAGCTATGTCAGGACAAACGACCCTTGGGGGTTTGGGGCACAATGCCTGACTTGCTTACCTCAAGGATTAAATGTAATAACTTGTATGAAAGCACTTCTGTCAATTATAAAGCACTATAAAAACATAAAGTATTACCTGTCGACGACAACCCACAACATATCTTGGTCCGTTTGTAGCTTTAACAATGACTATATGAAGAAAATGAATGAACACATTGACAAATAGAAAAAGTGAAAAATAAATACATCAACATCAGTTTTATGTATGTTCTCCAAGAAGACAATAGTTGAATGGAAACTTAAGTCTATGAAACTATACCATTTCCTTTCATTATTATCATCAAAATAAGCATTTCTAAAGTTGGGGTGGTGGTAATGGTGTTTGGCTCCTTTTTTTCTTTAGTAACTAACAAATTAATCCACTTACATTTTTCTTCAGTTAATTGCTTAAGTACTTCACCCACAATCTAAGAAAGAAAAATAGAATTACTTTTTTGCCAACAGCTAAAAAACAAAGCAAATTACTATAATCTCCTACACCCCAAACTCCATTACCTACCTGTCCAACACTTTGTAGGGCCTTCAGATCATTTTCAGACTTTTCATACTGCTTGGTAAGTTCTTTTAATTGTTCCCTTACTGAAATAATATAATTCAAACATTTTTAATTATACAATAATCTTAGTTGAGTGTATCTCACTAAGTCTCACTTTACCTACGTTACTAAAGTCTATTTCAGTTTACTTGTTTTATATCCACTATATCAAACCACAAAAGAAAAAAGAAATAAGACCGTTTGTAATGAATAAGTGACATGTTTAAAAACAAAATGTTACAGAGAAAGCACATTAACTGAGCAGCATTACTTGTTTAAGCGCATTCTTAATTACATTTTTAATAGGTATTGACATCCAGACACTTCCGGATTTGCAACTACTAAGCCAAATGTTTTGACCCTACCTCACCTCTTCATATACTCACCAGGATTAGTCTCTGGCTTTCTATCCTAAATTAGTTGATCAAGAACAGTTCTCTGCAGAATTTATGGCTATGGCCTTCATTTAATTAAACCACGTATTTTTAAATGAAGGTGCACTATGAAAACATCTAAGTACCGCTTTAGCTCAGGAGGTAAGGGAAATGTGTGTACTGGACAGAGTACAACAAGAAAGACGAAGAACGAGGGTTATTATGACCGCAAGCCCCTTCTCTCTCCAGCTCCGCGTCCGCGTTTCCACTCCACTAACAAGTCAACTCCCTAGGGTCTCATCTCTTGCTAGCGTTTCGTTGAATCAAGGTTCTTCTCTCCGGGTCCCTGAACTTCACCAGAACTTCTCTCCAACCTGGGAAACATCTCTGGCCCATTTCTTCCCCACTCCTCTAGTGCTCCTGCACTTCCATCTCAACCGGGGATGTTTTCTCTGTCACCTGGACCAGAGTGGACCATTTCACGCCCAAACTGGCGCCGGTTCCCTATCTCAGGGCCGGATGACAAAGCGCCTTGTCCCGGACCAAGGCCTTTCCATGCCCGGGACTCGGTTGCCGGGCTCCGCCAAAGGCCTCTGCTTTATCAGAGGCAGAAGGGGGTCCAGGCACGATATTATGTGGAAAGAAAGGTGCACTCACACTCCTTGAGACGGCCGTCGATCTCCTTGTGCTCCAGCAGTTTCTTGCGGTAGTCCTGAAGCGCCTTATCTCTAGGGTCCGCCATGATGAGAAGCCGTCGCTCATAGGGGATGCCGGGAATGTCCATAGCCGCCCGGGCGGGGGAAGGGGCGGGGCGAGGGAGGAGAGACTCCCTGGGGGCGGGTCTGTGGGGTGCCACGCCCCTTCCGGTTGACTCCGTCCTCTCCACTCCACTTCTTCCACCGCTGCGTCTGTGTGTTCACCTAGGGATTCCGCGAATTCTGAAGGAGGCCTCCGTCCACACCGTCCCCTGCAGGTGGAACTAGGAAAAGCAGGGTGCGGTTATCCTGGTCTTAACCTTGAGAGCCTTTGGTATTAAGTCACTACTGTTCAGGAAACACAAAAGGCCCTTTAATAAACTAAGATGGGAGTGAAGTAGTGCACTATCTCGAAATAACTCCGATCGCCTATCGGAAAGACCTATAACAGGCCCAGGACCGCCAAATACAGAAGTGGTAGGCAATTTCATCCATCCATCCCTTCATGCAGTCAGTAATTAAGTAGGATACTGTTGCTTATGATCTGAGGAAAAGATTTTAAAAAATAATTTCAGGGTGTAATAAATACTATTATAGAAATAAAGCATCGTGATATTATAGAGTAAGATGTAAAGAGCTAATTTAGAACAGATAACTGAGGGGGCAGATGTGGCCCAAATGGTTGGGCGTCTGTCTGCCATATGGAGGGACCTGGGTTCGATTCCTGGGACCTCCCGGTAAAATAAATATATATATATAGAAGGGGCTGCCAGGCTCTGTGTGTGCCGCCCTGGAGCCATGCAGCAAGATGATGACCGAAAGGGAGAGAGACAAGATGAGATGTTCTGAAAGCTCTGAAAACCAAGGTGGCGCAGATGGCAGAACACCTCTCTCCTACATCGGAGGTCTCCAGAATCGAATCCTGGTGAAGACTGAAGGAGGAAGATGAGAAGAGATGAAACAGACACAGAGAATTGCCCAGCAAATGGACACAAAACAGCAA
>JAQZBX010085713.1:0-13091 GCA_029593785.1 Cabassous unicinctus
AACTGCCCCTCCTCACCCTGCCCCAAAAATGTCCAGTGGCCACCGGCTCCACCTCACTGTTACAATTTCTTCCATTGCCTGAATCACAATATGTCTACAACAGAACACCACCAAGTCCACTCTAGTCCACAGCTCCTCCCCCCATCCTGAGGGGACTTGGAAGGTGATGTCCACTCCACCTCCAAGTGAGAGAGGGCTTTCTCCACCCTTTTTTAACTCTCTTCTGGGCACCAGGAAGTTATCCTGTATGGACTGTATCTTAGTTCCCCCACTTCTAAAACACATGCATAAAATGGGTTTGCTTAAGCAACACAAAATTTATTGACTCACTGTTTTGAGGCTCGGATTTCCAAAATCAAAGTGTCAACAAGGTGATGCTTTCTTCCCAAAGACTGTGGCATTCTGGGTCTGACTGCTGGCAATCTTTAGTCCTTGGCTTTTCTGTCACATGGCAGAGCATGTGGTGAGGACTTCTGCTTTCTCTTGACTTCTGACTACTTCCTGTGGCTTTCTCTCTTAATCTCTGAATTTCATTCTGCTTTTAAAGGACTCCAGTATTTGCCATTAAAACTCAATCTGATTCAGGTGGGCCATATCTTAATTGAAGTAACAGCTTTAAGCGATCCTGTTGACAATGGGTCCACACCCACCAGAACACAGACTAAGACCCAGGCCATGTCCACACTGGGGTACACAATTCAACCTACCACAGACTGCATCAAATGGATTCCTTGCCTTCTGACTTCCAATTGTGTTTAGCCAATGGGAAGCACTAGCTTGAAAATGAGAACTGGTATTTATTCTCTGACTCCCTTCCTTCAAGGTTGCCACCTGGGGACTACTTTCACATCTCTCTTTAGGCTGCCATCTCTGTCCTCCTTCACCTTTAGGTCAGGGATATGAATGACTACCAACTGCCCAGGCTACTCTGCTCTTCCTTGTGGTTTTCTTTACATCCTGCCCATAATTTAATAGCCTCTTTAAACTCTCCTCAATTTAATGCCTGGTATGACATCTATTTCCTGTTAAGTCTCTGAATAATAGAGGGAGCAATGCTTTTCCCAGATTTTTTTTTCTTCTTTTAGGCATTCAAGATGTTATTTCGTTTTTCACTGGTCATTACTTTACATCTTGGATAAATATAATATAATGCCTTTAGTAGAGTCATCATTATTTTATGTTTGGCTGGACTCCTGAGGTTTTATCATCCCTCACGCAAAACACTTGTGCTTAATCATTTATCACTGGGTTTAGAACAAGTTCTCCTGGGTACTAATCCTCATTTTGTGGGGGAATAGTTGAAATAGACACTTCACCTTTTTGACCTCAACTTTCTCATCTTGATTCTTTCTCTGTGATTGATTGTTTATTTTAAATTTTTATTATATATTATTCTAGTCACAATATTCTCTGAATATTCTATTTGTAAGACATCCTAGAATCACTGTCAAAACCCTGATTTAATTTAATATTAGCTTTCCCCAATGTATTGGCCTCCTTGCATCTACTCCCTCTATGCCTTCTTTATACAGTAATTGGAATTTTTAAAATGCTAATTTAGTTATAACACCCACCCCTGCCAACAACACAAAGGCATCTTGAAATTCTGAAGTGATTTCCAATCACTCTTTTGGTAAAGATTAAAATCCTTAATGCAGCTTTTCACATGGTGTGCAAATTCTTCCATTGTTTGGCCCCACCCTGCCTTTCCAGCCTCCTATCATACTCAACTCCCTCTTTCTCAATGTTCATTCTTTCTTCCTCCCACTACAGGCTTCTGTTTATATGTTACCTCTACCTAGAAAATTTTCCACTCTACTATTCCTTGTGCCTAGACTATCCCCACACAATCGTGAGCTCAGTTCAGGCATTATTTCTCAAGGAAGCCTTTCTCAAGCCTCAATAAAGTTTTTCTTATGCTTTCATAGAACAATATATTCCTTTGTTTCTTAGCACTAATCACAGCTTCTACATATATGCTCATTTACTTTATTATGTGATTAAACTCTATTTCCCTTAACAAACATGTAAGTTCCATTAAAACAGGGACTTTTTTTCTCTCACCATTCTATAGGCTGTGCATGTAGTAGGCATAGACTATTTGTTAAAAAATGTTAAAATGAATCAGGACAGCAAAAGCTAAGAATGGATGCTAAACCTAAGTGGCAGTGGGAGTTCATGAAAAGATCTTTAATTTATTATAATGAGATTTGGCTATCTGATCTGAAACAATTCTGCAATATGCTAATAATGTGAATGAATTCTTACTAAGTTTTCTTGCTTGCTTCGGCAGGCATGCTTCCCTCTCCAGGGAATTTATCCTGGAATATCTGTACTCTCTGTCCTCCTTCCACACTCTGAGTTCTACTCTATGCTATAACAGCTGGAGCTGTCAGAGAGAGAATAAGTTGGGGACTCAGAAAGATTAAATTTGGATAATTTCTGAGTTTAGACATTTGCATATGGAGAATTACCGTTTTACTATACTTCTGGTCACTTGCCTTGCCACCATGATATCTAGAACAGAGTGACTTGGACTGTTTCAAAGAATTAACCCAAGATTTATCTAAGATAGCACATCATAAAATTAGAAATAGTAATATTCTTTTAATCCCCAGTGAGAAGATGTTATCCATCAAGTTTAGCAGAATTAGATCAGGTTTGCAAATTCTATACTTACTCACTGTCCCTTGGCCTGAATGCAAATATTTGGAAGTTACTACCTAGAAAAATAACATGGACGGAGCAAAATTTAGAATCAGATCTAATTTGAATGTAAGCCTTGCCATTCTGCTAAGTGAACTTGCCTGAACCTCAGTTTCCCCTTCTGTTATTCATAATGTTGTTGGAGGATTAAATAGAATAATTGATAAAAAGCAACTGTCATGGCTGCGTATATAGTACTTTAACACACTTCAATTAAGTGAGATGACTTGCCCAGACTAGAAAAGTATATAAGATTCCAAACTATGAATCAAATTACTAGGAAAAGAAAATTTAGCCAATGTAGGCAATTACTTCAAATGTTATGTTTCATCACAATAGCCTTATAACAACAGCAAACTGCTGTCATGACAAAAAACAGAACGACAAATGACATATTTTGTGAGTCTATTGTTACAGTGCTCTTTCTCATGAATAAATATTTTGATTGAACATTATCTAAAACTGCACACTTTAGTGCAGTAGTTTATAGCTTTTAATGATTTCAACAGTGATGGAAGATTATTGTCTTTTCTACTTCAAAATTGCATTCATGAAATTGTTAACACCTGAGTATGCAAATATTCCTTTAAAAAACCTTGAGACTGAATTAACTTGTGAATGTGTTTTCTCTTTGATTAGTGTCTATGGTCAGTTCTTTCAGGAAGTGCCTCTGTTTATCACTCTTTGCATGTTGTATCCCAGTAATCAACAAATATTGATTTAAACTGTCTCAGAGTTATGTTCTTGTTATTGTTTTGCATTTCTTCTGTCTTCTGCTTTAATTGAAGTTATTTTACGTAAGTACAGAGGTTAGCAGATGCTTAAAAATATAGGTATGGGCAAGCTTGATATTTTTAAATCCAGTGCCTTTATATGTGCCAATAAATGGTCAGCATGATAGAGAAAATTACTGTTTTCCAAAGAACCTATGTCTAGTGGGGTTTCTTATTCAACAACACCTATTCAGAGAAGTACTGTAAAACTGAAGTGACATGGCCAAGCATGCACAGCTTACTAATGTCAGAGTTGTTGCCTTACTGAATTCTTGTTATTGTTACATTGTCTATTATTTCATCAAAGCTAGGAATAAATATTAAAAAATAATAATGAAAATATTTACATATAATTTAGTACATATGATATACATAGGGAAACACTTTCAGATATCCTTAAAGTATGAAAAAAATGTAAAATAGTATTATACTTATTTAAATACACTTATATAAATATTTTTTCCAATTACATCTGTAAACTAGATATTTGTTAGTATAACCTGTTGTATACATATTTAAGAGAAAGTCTTAGCTTGCTTAAATGTTTTTTTCAATATCTGCAGAAATTTTTTTTTCTTAAAAGAGAATTTATTGAGATATAATTCACATTCCTTATAATCTACCCATTTGAATTGTATAATTTAGTTTTTTAAAAATATATATTCAAAAGTTGTGCAACCATTACAGCAATCTAATTTTAGAACATTTTCATCTCCCCTAATGGAAATCCCATTAGCAGTCAATTTCCATTCAACCTCTCCACCCTACCTTAAGCCCTAAACAATCACTAACCTACTTTCTATCTCTGTAAGTTTTCCTGTTCTAGACATTTCATATAAATGGAATGATACAATATATGGTTTTATATGACTGACTTCTTTCCTTAGGGTAGTGTTTTTTAGGGTCGGTCCATTTTGCTACATATATCAGTTTTCATTTCTATTCCATTATATGGATATACAGCATTTTATTTTTTCCATTCATCAGTTGATAGGCATTTGGGTTGCTTCCACTCTTTAGCTATTATGACTAATGCTGCTTTGAGCATTCGTTTTCAAATTTTGCTATGGTAGTATAATTTCATTTCTCTTGGGTATTCCTAGGAGTTGAATTTCTGGGTCATATTTTAGCTCTATTTTTAACCTTATGGGGAACTGCCAAAATGTTTTCCAAAGCAACTTCATTGCTTTATATTCCCACCAACAATAATGAGGTTTCCAATTTCTCCACATCCTCACTAACATTTTTTTATTGTCTCTGTTTTATCATAGCTATCCTAATGGATGTGAAGTGGTATCTCATTTTGGTTTTGATTTGCAGTTCCCTAATGACTAAAGATAGTATTTTAAATGTGCATATTAGACATTTATATATATAGAGAGAGAGAGAGAGAGAGAAATGGTTATTGAAATTATTTGCTCATTTTTAAATTGGGTAATTTTCTTTTTATTATATTTTAAAATTTTAATTAAAGAAGTTGTAGGTTTACAGAAAAATCATGCAAAAAGTACAGAATTACCACATAACTCCTTGAGTATTAGGGAGGTATTTTTGTTAAATTGATGAAAGAATATTAAAATTGTACTATTAACTTTAGTCCATAGATTACATTAGGGTGTATTTTTCCCCCATATACCGCCCTATTATTAACACCTTGCATTAGTGTGGTGTCATAATTTATGAAAGAACATGTTTATAAATGTTCTATTAATTATAGTCCATTATTTACATTAAGGTTCACTGTGTTGTACAGCCCTATGTTTTTTCCTTTAATTTTTATTCTAGTAACATATATATAACTTTAAACTTCCCTTTTAATCACATTTACATATATAATTCAGTATTTTAAATTACACTCACAATATTGTGCTACCATCACCACCAATTATTTCCAAAACTTTACAATCAACCTAAATATAAATTCTGTACTAATTAAGCATTAACTCCTCATTCCCTACACCCAACCCAGCCCATGGTAACCTATGTTTTAGATTCTAACTCTATGAGTTTCCTTGTTCTAATTATTTCATATCAGTGAGATATCATATACAATATTTGTCCTTTTGTTCTGGCTTATTTCACTCAACACGATATCTTCAAGGTTCAACCATGTTGTCACATGTAACAGGACTTCATTCCTTTTTACAGCTGAAAAATATTCCATTCTATGTATGTACATATTTTGTTTATCTGTTCATCGGTTGATAGACACTTGGGTTGCTTCCATCTTTGGCACTTGTGAATAATGACACATGAACATAGGTGTGAAAATATCTGTTCGAGTCCAAGCTTTCTGTTCTTCTGGAAATACACCTAGTAGAGGGATTGCTGGACGATATAGTAATGCTATACTTAGCTTTCTGAAAAATTGTCAAACTGTCTTCCACAGCAGCTGCATCATTTTACATTCCCTCGAGCAATGAATCAGTGTTCTTATTTCTCCATATTCTCTCCAACACTTGTAATTTTCTGTTTTTTTAAATAGCCATTCTAGTAGGTGTGAAATGCTATCTCACTGTGATTTTGATTTGTATTACCCTAATACCTAGTGATGTTGAGCATCTTTTAATCAGATTTTTAGTTATTTGTATTTTTTCTTTGTAAAAATGTCTTTTGCCCATTTTATTAATTGGTTTGTCTTTTTACTGTTGAGTGTAGGATTTCCTTAGATATTCTGGATATTAAACACTTATCAGATATGTGGTTTCCAAATATTTTCTCTCAACTTTTCACTTTTGTAATAAAGTCCTTGGATACAAAAAGTTTTTAATTTTGATGAGGTCCCATTTATCCTTTTTTGTTGTTGTTGCTTGTGCTTTGGGTGTAAAGTCTAAGAAGTCATTACCTAAGAAAAGAACCTGAAGATGTTTCCCTACATTTTCTTCTAGGAGTTTTATAGTCCTTATTCTTATATTTAGGTCCTTGATCCATTTTGAGTTCATTCTTGTACATGGTGTGAGATAGTCGTTCTTCTTCATTCTTTTGCATATGGATATCAAGTTTTTCCCAGCACCATTTGTAGAAGAGACTCTTACTTCCCAATTGAGTGGACTTGGCAGCCTTGTCAAAAAACAATTGGCTATAGATGTGAGGGTCTATTTCTGAACTCTCAGTTTGATTCCATTTGTCTCTATAGTTAAGTTTAAAGTCAGGAAGTAGGAGTCCTCCAACTTCATTCTTCCTTTTCAAGATGTTTATGGGTATTCAGGCTCCCTTTGTCTTCAAAATAAAAATGATAATTGGCTTTTCCTTTTCTGCAAAGCAGGCTGTTAGAATTTTTATTGGGATTGCATTGAATCTGTAAATCATTTTGGGTAAAATTGACATTTTAACAATATTTAGTCTTCTAATCCATGAGCATGAGATGTCCTTCCATTATCTTGAATATTCTTTGATTTCTTTTAGAAAAGCTTTGTAGTTTTCCGTGTATAAGTCTTTTACATCCTTGGTTAAATTTATTCCTAGTTATTTGATTCTTTTAGCTGCTATTGTAAATGGAGTGTTTTTTTTCCCTTGATTTACTCCTCAGATTGCTCATTACTAGAAAACAGAAATACCACTGATTTTTGCACATTAATCTTGTACCCCACCACAATGCTGAATTCATTTATTAGATCTAGTAGATTTGTTTTAGTTTTCAGGTCTTTCTCTCCATAAAATATTATGTCATCTGAAAACAGTGAAAGTTGTACTTCTTCATTTCCAATTTGGATGCTGTATTAGTCAGCCAAAGGGGTGCTAATGTGAAATACCAAAAATGGGTTGGTCTTTACAAAGGGTATTTATTTGGGGTAGAAGTCCACAGATACCAGGCCATAAAGCGTTATGTTTCTTCTCTCACCACAGTCCATTGCCACGTGTTAGAGCAAGACAGTTGCATGTTAATGGAGATGATCATGTTTTTTTTCCCCTTCCTTTTGTTAATGTGGTGTATTACCTTAATTGATTTTATTATGTTGAACTACCTTTGCATACCAGGAATAAACATACTTGATCATGGTGTATAAGTCTTTTAATGTACTGTGTGATTAAATTTGCAAGTATTTTGTTGATGATTTTTACATCTATAATCATACAGGAAATTAGACTGTACTTTTCTTTTCTTGTAGTATCTTTATCTAGTTTTAGTATTAGAGTGATGTCCTCATAGAATGAGTTAGGTAATGTTCCCTTCTTTTCAATTTTTTTGGAAGAGTTTGAGCAGAATTGGTTTTATTTCTTCTTGATATGATTGGTAAAATTCAATTGTGAAGCCATCTTGTCCTGGACTTTTCTTTGTTGGGAGGTTTTTTGATGACTGATTCAATTTCTTTACTTGTAATTGGTCTGTTAAGGTCTTCTATTTCTTCTAGAGTCAGTATAGGTTGTTCATGTGTTTCTAGGAAGTTGCCCATTTCATCAAATTTCTCTTAATTTGTTGGCATTCAGTTGTTCATAGTATCCTCTTATGAGCCCTTTTATTTCTGTGGGGTCAGTAGTAATACCCCCTTTACATTTCTGATTATATTTATTTGCATCTTCTCTTTTTCCTGTTCTTTTTCTAGTTCTTCCAGGTGTTCCATTTGATCTTTGATTTGAGCTCTTTCTTCTTTTTAATGTGTTCAGTGCTATAAATTTCCCTCTCAGCACTGCATCCCATCGATTTTGATATGTTGTGGTCTCATTTTCATTCATCTCAAGATATTTGCTGATTTTCCTTGCAATTTCTGCCTTGCCACACTGATTGTTTAAGAGTGTGTTATTTAATTTCCATATATTTGTGGCACTTTCAGTTCTCTACCTGTTACTGATTTACAGCTTTATTCCATTATGGTCAGAAATGATACTTTATGTTATTTCAATCTTTTTCAAATTTATTGAGACTTGTTTTGGGATGCAGCATGTGGTTTATCCTGGAGAATGATCCATGTGCACATGAGAAGAATGCATAGCCTCCTGTTTTGGGTTACAATGCTCTGTGTATATGTACCAGATCTAGTTCATTTATCATAGTACTCAAGTTCTGTGTTTCTTTATTGATTTCCTGTCTAGGTATGCTATCTATTAATGACAGTGGTGTACTGAAATCTCCAACTATTATTGTAGAGGTGTCTATTTCTCTCTTCAGTTTTGCCAGTGTTTGCCTCATTATTTTGGTGCACTGTGGTTAGGTGCATAAATATTTATGATTACTATTTCTTCTTGGTGGATTGCCCCTTTTACTAATATATAGTATCCTTCTTTGTCTCTTATAACAGATTTGGACATAAAGTCTATTTTGTCTGATATTGTATAGCTACCTTAGCTCTGTTTCAGTTACTCTTTGCATGGAATATCTTTTTCCAACCTTTCACTTTCAATCCATTTGTGTTTTTGTGCCTAAGGTGACCCTCTTTTTACAACATATAGTTAGATCAAGCTTTTTTATCCTTCTGCCGATATGTGTCTTCTGATTGTAGGTTTAATCCTTTAACATTAGCTGTTGATACTGTAAAAGTGTACTTAATTTAGTTATTTTGTCCTTTGGTTTTTATATGTCATATATTTTTTGGTCTTTCTTTTTCTATATTGCAACCTCTTTTCTGTGTAGTTGATCTTTTGTGATGTATCAGACTGATCTCTTTCTCATTTATCTTTCTGTATATTTTTAAAATACTTTCTTTGTGGTTACTCTGAGGTTTATATGCACAATCTACATCTATAACCTACTAATTTGAAAAGATACCAACCTAGGTTCAATAGCATACATGTTTTCTGCTCCAATATCCCTCTGTTTCCCCTCTTTATCTTGTTTTAGTCCCACAGTACCTCGTTATATTTTGTGTGTCCATTATCAGGACATATGCCTTTTTCTTGTTCAATCATATTATGACTTTTATAAATTAAAGAGTAGAGTTGTATATTGAGGATACCTTACTATTGGGTTTTGCATTTACCCTTTTAGTTACCCTTATTGAAGACTTTCATTCCTTCATATTCCTCCAAGTCCCTCTCTCCTGTCTTTTCTTTTTAACCTGAAGGACTCTCTTTAGTATTTCTTGGACGGTAGATCTTTTGTTGATGAACTCTATCTGTTTCTGTTTATTTGTGAATATTTTAAACTCTCCCTCATTTTTGAATGACAGTTTTGCCAAATAAAGGATTTTTTAATATATATATATTTTATTTTTTGTTAAAGATTTTTTGACTGGCAATTTTTCTCTTCCCATACCTTAAATATATCATACCACTGCCTTCTTTTCCCCATAATTTCTGATGAGAAATCGTCACTTAGTCTTATTGAGGATTCCTTTTATGTTATGAATTGATTTTCTCTTGCTGCTTCAGAATTCTCTCTTTCTCTTTGGCATTTGATATTCTGATTAATATGTGTCTTGGGATAGGTTATTAAGAGTTATTCTGCTTGGAGTACTTTGAACTTCTTGAACATATATATGTATATCTTTCATAACAGTTGGGAAATTGTAAGCCATTATTTCCTCAGATATTCTTTCTGCCCTTTTTTCCTTCTCTTCTCCTACTGGAATACCCATGACACATGTGTTTGTTTGCTTCATGCAGTCACTCAAGTCCCTGAGACACTGCTCAATTATTTATATTCTTTTATTAATTGTTCTTTTGATTGTATGATTTTGATTGTCCTGTCTTCTGGTTCACTAATTTATTCTTCTCCTTGTTCAGATCTGCAATTGTATGCCTCTAGTATATTTTTAATACCCAGCATGGTACCTTTCATCACCATAATTTCTCTTATGTTTCTTTTTTATACTTTCAATTTCTTCTTTAGTCTCACATGTTGTTTTCTTAATATCCTTTAGCTCTATATCCATGTTTTCTTTCATCTCCTTGAATTGATTTAGGGTATTTTTTGAACTTTGGTTAGTTGTTCCAAATTCTGTCTCTTCTGAAGTTTTAATTTGTTCCTTTGACTGAGCCATATCTTCCTGTTTCTTAGTATGGCTTATAATTTTTTGCTAATGTCTGGGCATCTGATTATCTTGATGAGTTAACTCTGAAGGTCAGTTTTACCTTCTTGTCTAGGGTTTTCTTGTTGATTGACTTGTGTTAAGGTTCCTCTTTGATGCTTGATCCAACTGCTTCTGGACCTTTAGAGTAGCCCGTCTCTAAATGATCTTATTTTCTTAGCTCTTCTTCATCTGATTCTTGCCCTGCATATGTGGTACAATTTTTAAGATTGCACTTTTTGTGCCATTGTTTCACCTCCAGGAGAAAGCTTCCTTTACTCTGTTCCTTGTCCAGAAATCTTGATCTGTTCTGTTTGTTTTTGTACAGAATTTACTGCCCAGCTCCCATTATTTGTTTAAATCCTCCCTCTCACTCAGTGCCCCATTTTCCTTACCTTCTCAGTTTTGGGACTCATCCTGTCTTACAACAGCTCAATCCTCCCTCTTTTTTCTGTGAGGTTTTTCTCCATCCAGTTTGTTATGCATTAGGGAATCTCACCCTGGGGACTCAGATGGGGTCAATCCAGAAAAGTCCATTTTGCATATAGGTGGGCCAGCCAACAGAAACTGGACTGAGTATGTGCAGCTCTTGCCAATAGTTTTGCCACAGGCCCCCCTGCTTTTTTTTTTTTTTTTTCCCCACTGGGGGCCATTTTGTATACAACAAACCTCAGCAGCTTGTGTTCTGCCCTGGGTTTCTGTGTACTTCAGTCCCTGTGCCTGGATATTTATGGGGTTCTAACTTGCTGCTGTGAGTGGCTATATAGTCTGCATCTGCAGCAGGAGGCATTCGGGCCATGCTGCCTCTGGGTGACTCCCAAGCTGCACGAGACTGAGTGATGTGGAGGGGTCCAGACTGGTGGGTTCAGGATAGAAATTTCCTACCCAATCTTGGAGATTATTTTCTCTTTCTTAGATTCAGCGTTTGTGGAGTCATTCTCAAGTCTCTGCTATCCTCCAGAGTTCTAATCAAGTGAGATTTGTTCTTTTTTTTGTTAATGCTGAAAGAAGAATTTTCTAGAGAATATCTTATGTTGATGACATTAACGCAACAATTCTTTTTCTTTTTTTTTTTTTAATTGAGTTATATGATTTCTTTGTATATTGTTGATGCAAATCCCTTTACAGATATATGATTTGCAAATATTTCTCCCATTCCATAGGTTGTCTTTTCATTTTCTTGATGGTATCTTTTAAAGCCCAAACATTCTTAATTTTGACGTAATCCAATTTATATATATTTTTCTTTTGTCTTCTACTTTTAATGTTATGTCTAAGAAACCATTTTCTAACCTGAGGTCATGAAAATTTAACTCATCTCTAAGTGTTTTATGATTGTAGCTCTTACATTTATGTCTCAGATTCACTTTATGTTTTGTGTATTGTATAATGTAAGAATCCAAATTAATTCTTTTCCATGTGAATGTATATGTTTATTTTTGGACTTGAATATATTTCATTGATCTACAAATCTCACTGTATATCATCACCACACTCTCTTTGTTTTAATTTTCATAATAGGGAAATATGAGTCCTCCAACTTTGTTCTTATTTGTAAGGACTGTTTTGACTATTGAGCCATTAAATTTCTATAAGAATTTTAAGATCAGCTTACCCATTTCTTCAAGAAAAGCAGGTGGGATTTTGATAGGGATTTCATTGAATCTTTAGATCAATTTGAGTATTGCCATCTTAACAATATTGTCTTCCAATTCATGACCATGGGATGTTTTTCCATTTATTTAGATCTTCTTTAATTTATTTCAACAATGTTTTTTAGTTTAGCTTTCAGTGTACAAGTTTACACTTCTTTTGTTGAATTTATTCATATGTAAATCTGTTGATGCTTTTAGAAATGGAGTTGTTTTCTTAATTTCTTTTCTGGATTGGTCAATGCTTAAATAAAGAAATGCAATTGGTTTTGTTATATTAATCTTGTATCCTGCAATCTTGCTGAACTCATACGTTAGCTCTAATTTATTATTATTTATTCTAATCATTAGGTGTGTATGATCTCTATACAAGATCATGGTGTTCCTTGACTGTCCATTTCCTCCTTCTTGCAATTAAACTTAAGGCTGCTCTGCTAAACTGCTTGTTTCAGAGATACCATCCTCCTCTTCATTATTGCCCACCAAAATCTCCATTGTTTTCAACAACAATCAGGCAAGGAATTCTCTACTCTCTGTTTCAAATAAAGTTAGTACTCTTAGCCAGAGCAACAGAGCTCTTCATCTTTTTGGTCTGCCTTTACTCCTCAACAGATTCTGTCTGCCATATCACCAGAGCTAAGGGCAGGGACCTGTTTTTCTAAAAGTGGCATACCTGTTCCAAGAGTGGGAACTATAGGGAGGCTGCCAATTCATCATCTTTTTGGCTTGCCCGTCTTGGCATGGACCCTTCACATGTTGTGAGGGTGAGATGGACCCTAGTTTCACAGCCTGCTGCATCTGGGATAGAGCTTCTATTCTACAGGTGTAAACTGGGTAGGGAAAGAGAGACCTGGTCCTTTCTGCTCTGCCTGACTGTTACAGAGCTTTGGCAACATGTGGATGGGGGAGGAGGGGATGAGAAAAGCTAGCAACCTCTCAGGGTAGAACTGTCCTTCCTTCCTTCCTTCCTTCCTTCCTCCCTCCCTCCCTTCCTTCCTTCCTTCCCGTGCTGCTGT
>JAQZBX010085714.1:0-13094 GCA_029593785.1 Cabassous unicinctus
TAAAACTGATCAGACCATTGGGTGTTCTGTGTATACTAATAGGAAAGAGGTATAGATTTAGAACGTGAAAATGATTTTTACATCTTCTAGAGTGATTAAGTTAATGCCATTTATCCCACTGAATAACTGTCCATATAAAGGGATTGCATGACTCAACAATATCAAGGAGGAAGTACTCCTAGCGGGGGGCTGTAAAACGGATCTGGGCAGCAGTAATGTATTAAGGTTGGGATGAATTGGAAAAAGTGACCAACTTAAATATATGCTTAGACTTCAAAAAATGACTATAAATATTTCATACAGATTATCAATATCTGTGAAGGAGCATAAATTTATCCACTCAAGACTAGCCACAAATTGAGTAAATTAGGATGTGAAAATGGAAGACTATGGTTACAAGTACATGCTATCAATATGAAATTGTCCAAAAAATGACTAGTTTACATGAGTACCCAATCAGGTTATAAAACAAACTGTGCACACCACCATGACACCACTGCCACCTCTAATCACAGCAACATATACACAAATAAAACTTCTCTTTGTGTTCCAAACAATGGTTTGGACTTGTTGAGATACA
This sequence comes from Cabassous unicinctus, assembly GCA_029593785.1. Taxonomy (NCBI): domain Eukaryota; kingdom Metazoa; phylum Chordata; class Mammalia; order Cingulata; family Chlamyphoridae; genus Cabassous; species Cabassous unicinctus. The sequence continues at coordinate 581 of JAQZBX010085714.1, forward strand.
AAGAAGATCAGCAGATCACTAAATAGGGAAATGTGAGATGAGGGTCTGTAGTTGGTTAGGTGCTTGCCCTTGGATAATTCTCTCCCCACTCTGGGATTCAGTTTCTCCATCTTTACAATGAGGAAATTTATCTAGGCTCTCTTTGAAATACTTTCTCAACATCTATGTATCTATGTATATATATTAGAAATACTGCAGAGAGTTCTACACCTTTCTAAATTTCTATTATTATTTATTTGACATAGCAGTTATATAGTTTCAATTTTAATTTCCCAAAGTATGGGGATACTTTTATAATTTTTTCATTAGTGCCCAATTTAATTGCCAATAGTTATCACAAAATACAACCTGAAAGAAAATGATTTTTTGACAAAATTTTAGACTTGTTTTTTGCATATCTACCCATACCTAATTACAGAAATACTATCGAGATATATAACTAAAAGACTCTGAATCTTTTTATACAAACTACAATATTTAAGCATGGCTTCAATGATTTTTTTAAAAATTCTTATTTCTTTTTAGATAATAAAACCAATGTCTCACACATGAGAAAAAGAAATGTCGAGAAAAAACTACACAGAAGTGACAGAATTTATTCTCTTGGGTCTAACAAGCCTTCTGGAGTTGCGAGTTGTCTTCTTTGTGCTCTTCCTTGTAGTTTACATTGTCACTGTGGTAGGAAACTTCGGCATGATTGTTTTAATCAAAATTGATTCTCAGCTTCACACCCCCATGTACTTTTTTCTCGCAAGTTTGTCTGTTCTAGATCTGTGTTTCTCTACAAATGTCACTCCCAAAATGCTAGAAAATTTCTTATCTCAGAAGAAGACCATCTTTCATGCAGGTTGCTTGGTGCAGTGCTATATTGTCATTGCTGTGGTCCTTATGGAGAACTGCATGTTGACTGTCATGGCCTATGACCACTACATGACCATCTGTAACCCCCTGCTCTACAGCAGCAAGATGTCCAATAGTGTCTGTGTCTACCTGGTCATTGTCCCTTATGTCTATGGCTTCCTCCTCAGTGTGATGGAAACTTTGAGGACCTACAACCTCTCCTTCTGTGGTGCTAATGAGATTAACCATTTCTACTGTGCTGATCCTCCCCTTATCAAACTGACATGCTCTGACACCTACAGTAAAGAGTTGTTGATGTACATAGTCGCTGGCTAAAGCAACGTCCAGTCCCTCCTGGTCATTCTCACATCCTACCTGTTCATCCTTGTTGCCATCCTCAGAAGCCATTCAGCAGAGGGGAGGAAAAAAGCTTTTCCCACCTGTGGCTCCCACCTGAAAGTGGTCACAATCTTCTATGGCACCCTCTTCTGTATGCATTTGAGATGTCCTACTGAGGAGTCTGTGGAGCAGGGCAAAATGGTGACCGTGTTTTATACCATGGTGATTCCCATGCTGACCCCCATGATCTTTGGCCTCAGGAACAAGGATGTGAAAGACGCATTGCAAAAAGCAATAAGGAAACAAAAATTGGTAAAATGAAAGTTTGAAGTTACCATTAAAAAAATCTTGAAGTGGTATTTGATATGATATTATTCAGTTATACATTATTTTATAGGCTAGTAATGCACAATAGTTTTCTGATTTTGTTAGACAGCTAACTGAATTGAAATCATGGAATTTACTACTCAAAATGGGAAGGATAGGAGGTAACATTTAAGCAGTTCATTATCATTCATTAATATCATTGCATTAATTAGTGTCACTTCTTGTAAGAAATAGTCACTTAAACAATGTAGAGTTTTTGTTTCCATTGTTTTTTCAGTCAGATAAGAAGTTTGGAGTTAGGTATTCCCTGACTTGTAAACCAGGGTTATTAGGTTAGGTTGCTAGACTCCTTACATCTTCTTTTATATTGACTATAGCTTATGTTCTCAAAGTTACTTCATAATCCAAAATGGCTGCTAGAGAGCCAACTTGCATGTGCACATTCTTCAGATTCACTAAATTTTCCATACAACATATCTTCTTATATCTTATTGGCTAAAACTTAATCACATTTCCATACCTCCCTGAAAAAGAGACTTGGAAATGTATATTCAAAACTGTGGACCAGAATAAAAAATGAGGGTTCTATATCTATGGATCTAACTACCTCTACCCTCCACACCACTGGTGAATAAATGTCTAAAGTTACATGGGAGGAAGGCATTTAAGGTAGCTTTCTTGGGCAAGCAGAGATTATAGGAAGGTGACTTCACACATGCAAACACACATAAACATGGGTGCAATCTAAGCTGTTCTCATTTCAGTCTTCTACTTTGCCAATAACATGTAACTCAACTTTTTGATTTACTTTCAAGTTAAGATCTCATGACAATTTCTCCCCAAACAGTGAAAACACTTTTAATGAACCTTTCAGTGTAAATCTTTCTTCATGTTTCGATATTTTCAATTGCTTGCTAGTATTAAACAAATTTAAAACCAGAAATATCTTAGAGACTATCTGATCTGAAAGCTTAATATATTGATGGGAAGAGTTAAACCCAGAAAACTTTCCCATTGGGCTAGACAGAAGTTGTTCATTGTTCTATCTTTGAATGAAGGTTTGTGTTATTTATGTATTTGCAGTGATGACCTAATCTTGAATGCCTGAAAGTCTTCCTGCATACTGTATCCCATACACAATTTTAATAACCAATATTTCTTTCTTTTTAAGAATATTTCAGTCTTACCCCATCCTAATTTAAGTAATTTATTGTCACACCATTTTCAATTGTGAAAATGTTTCAAATGTGAAACATTATATTCACAGATGTGAGAGTTTTGGATACATGCTATAGATTTCATAAGAATTTTTGAGTAAATTCTCTTCTAAAATATTTTTTTCAAATAAATTATATATTTTCAGAGGTCCAGTATTAAAATCAAATAGGCTTTTTCTTACATCATCAAAAATGTCTTGCTCATCTATTATTTTGTGGGCTTATTCTACAGGTATCTGACTGTGTTAGAAATTAAGATTAAAAAGATGATATAATTTTACTTAACATTTTCTTCCTTTTTTTTTTCAAGGATCTTTTTAATATATAGAAACTACTTTTAAGAGTTGTTTCATTAAAGTTATTTTATAAACCATTATATTTAGATATTATGCACAACTGTGTTTAGATATAGACATGGGTAGTGAAGTTCACTCATATGTCAAATAAGGACTTATTACCATTCTGACTTTCCACTCATTTCTTTACCATCCTAGCACCTGAGACTCTAATATAGCCTTAGTAACATTACCACATGCCTGCGCCCTTAGTTTGTTGGAGCATGGTGATAATTGTTAGTCCTAAATCAACAAAGAGCATGAGTACACTATAATTTTCTTACTTAATTTCTTTATCAGTTAATATAATTCTTTAAAATACCTTAGCAATAAAGGTAAGTTCAAGTTGTAATTCACATCTGAAGGAAGGTCTTGTTATCTTTATGGACACTTTTATGACAGGATTCTTTACAAATTTCAAACCCTCTTGTGTCACTAAGTTCAAACCCAGGAATCAAGAAAGAATTGAAGTCAACTTACATGCTTGACCTGAGAAACAGATTATACAAATCTTTAAACACTGAACAGAGAAACATATATATTTGGGATGACAGAATGAATTATTGTATGATAAGGGAAGAAAAATCTAACAGAGGAGAATATGCATGCTATTCCAAAACTGGCCAGGCCCGGTGATGCTTCCTATCTCATCCTGCCATGCATCGTAAAAGTTAAGGGAAGCACAAGGCTTCATATATGTAATAGTATCACTATTTTGTTAAATTAATATTAACCATCAAAAAATAGCCATCAATTCAATAAATAAGTTTTTGGCTTGTAAACAAATCTGCCAGTATAAATACAACTTATCCAATCATGGATTGTTTTTGCTTATAAGAACACTGTTAACAAACACTTCCTATTTTTAAGCTGATGGCTATCTTGGTAGGATGAATCTATTCCCCACTCACCGGAAGATGAACTATGACACTTTATTTCAAATAGTTTGTGTTTTCAGATTAATTAATTAATACAGTGTTCAGGGATTGTGAAGATTTATTAAAATCTTGTTGACTGATAGATGCATAGAGAGTTCAAACAGTCTTACTTTCTAGGTTATCATTATTAATAATTCTTTTTAGTCAATGCTAGTTAACATTATAAAATTATATATTAAGTACATATTAGGCAAGGAGAAGGGAGCTCAAGCAATCCACAATGAATGATAAAGATCAGTTTATTAAAACATTTGAAAAATTCCCTAATGTGGAGGAACAGAGGAGGCAAAAGTTAAGCTAAAAGTTATCAAGCTATGTGGTAGTCTGAGAAACAGGAAAATCAATGCCACTTGCCTTCTTCCTCTGTGATTGACTAGAGGTTTAAGTGGGGAAATGAAAGACATTCCATTGGGTTTTCAGAATTTAAGTTCAAAGAAGAGCTGTATTATTTTTCCAGTTGAACCAATGGAAGAAGGACATTCACAAAATACAATGATAGAAGAACATATCTAGAGAGGTAGGGCCTAGACCTTCTAAGGTCTCTCTGGTCCAGCATGGTGAGGTAGTTGCAAGAATCTCTCTGTTTTTTGAAGGGGTAAAAAGTAAATGAAAGAGTCAAAACATTAAAGGCCTGTGCTTCAAGTAAGGAAAATTCAGTAAGAATCAACTATGAACCAGGATATGTCACCAGAACATAAGCTCTATGAAAGCAGGTGCTATTTTTACCTCCAATGTATCCCAGGCACATAGTGAATGAATAAATAAATGAATGAATGAATGAATGTCAATGTTTATAGATGATGGCATCAAGGACATGAACTGTCTTACTTTCCGATGCCTTGGAATACATTCATTTCTTAGAACTCAGATGCAGCCCTGTGGAAATCAGGAAGCAGGCGTAATCAAGTTAAGTTTTTTCCATTTTAAAAATGGAACCTCAAAATATTAATTAAGCTCATTTAGAGAAATGAATTTGCATGCCTAACATTATGGAGATTGTAAACAGAAAATTATTATACCCACCTATAATCTGCTTACAGATTCTCTTTTTCAATAATTATTTAACTCATATTTCTCAAGCATGTTAATATCTTTAATCTCCTAAATGAGTAGTAACTATGAACATGAGGAAGAGAGGTATTAGAAATCATTTTCTGTTAATAAAAAACACATATCAAGAAATTTCCTTTTACATAGTGTTAAGAAAAAAACAGAACAAAACAACATAAACAACAACAAAAATCCATCCATCTAACCCAGGAATTAGTTGGAATTTAGAAAAGTATATTAATACTTTTAGAAGAAGTAGAGGCCCATTTGGAGTTAATCTGTGATGTGTGAACAGGAACTGTGACACCCTTTATTCTCTCATTTTACCAACTCTTTCTTGTTTTAAAAGGGAGGAAACATTTTTTCATTAATAGAAAGAAAATTGTTAGTGTTTTGCATACTATGTATTATAGTAATAATATATGTTGTGACTGAAGCAATACTGACATCCAATTATTGTCTCAAGGGACTCCAAGATCTTTGTTCCATTCAAAAAAAAATCAGCACAGTCTTCAAGATACAGAGAATATAACTTAAATTGTGAAAAAAGAAAAATATCATGTTTTAAATCCTTATTTTTAAATTTCTAATTCTGCTAAGAGTTATTTGCCCTTGAGATTCATTTTCTGTTATAGATGATGCAATATGTAGCATTTTAATTGTCTCTTCATGTTTCTGTCTATATTGTCCAGTGAGAAAATCCCATAGTGGGATTTCCATCCCTTACAAATCCTTCTGAGTTACCCATTCATGATGACAAATGATATATTACAGAGAACAATTGTTCTTCATGCACAGATAGGCTCATTCATAGGAAAAGTTTATGTGTTTTTATAAATGCAGTTTAAAGTGTTATTCCTCTAGGCTATCTTTGCAATTCTCGTAGACAGAGAATGTACTGTGGAGGGCTGTTAGGAAATGGGGTTGGAAAACTATCAATGTGGGAATGGAAGTACATGTAGATGGGGCTTTTTGCTGGATGCCCCAATCCGTGGACTGCGGTTTATCCAGTGACAGAAAGATAAATAGTCTTACCTAAACTATGGGAAAGATAAATAGTCTTACCTAAACAATCTCATAAAGAGGTACTAGACAGTAAGCAGATAATAGTTTTTGTGGTTTATTTATTATAAATGTCATTTTTAATATCTATCTATCATCTATCTATATCATACACATGCACAGAGTCATTTAATTAGACTTGTATACCATACCAGCTTGTAAACAATACCAACAACATGTTTTCAAATGCAATTATTGCCAAAGAAGCCTACTTGGCCTCAGGACAATAATAAATATCCTTATATTGCTTAGAAACCATAGGTTCCTTTCTTCATTCTTCTTTCTTCATCCTAAATGATAAGAATTTAACATGGAAAATGCCTATATGAACAAGTCAGGCCTGTGTGTCATTTTCTAGAGTCCTCTGCTATGTCACAAATGGCAGTACTCTGAAGACCTCGGAAGTCCCAATCAGCTTAATAAATGGGGACCCCTACTCTTGCTAGTATGACCAACTGTTTTGGTTTGCCTTGGACTGAAGAGTTTGCTTGGATACAAAACTTTCAGTCTAAAATCAGGAAAATCCTGGACAAATGGGTTGCAGTTGTTCATCCTACATATGACCTACCACAACTTGAGGTAGTAGTGAACATAGATAGATTTCATTAGCAGATCAGCATTTGAGCTTCTTTCTACTCTTCTGTCCAAATTTGTCATTGAACAGTTACTAAAATTTGAGCCCTACATATGACCTGGAGCCAGAGCTTCATATTATATGGCTCAACTAATTGATACACCCAGCATGTAAGGGTGCTTGAAGCCTAATGTCCATTATCTTTTCCTTTTTTAAAAAATTCTTGACTACCTTTGACTAAAGTGAAAAAGAAGCAGTTAAAAGGTTCTTTTTAAGTACACAAGGTTTGTTATTCATTGAATAAATCAATAGAACCATAAGAAATAAAAAGTATTCTTTAGAACTTGGACAGAGTAGACTGAGAACATAAAACCATTTTCTTGTCTAGATGTATGGAAAATGGCTAATTATTTGTAAGGAGGCCAAGAGGATGATGCCGATATCCCTGCAGAGTAAAGAGGAAATGTTAATTGATTTGAAAATACCCTCTCTCTTTTTAAAAAAAAATTACAATTAGATGAAGCAAAATCTCCTTGTCCCTGGCATTTTGGCAGAGGCAACCTATAATGCTGCTCCTTGTATTTTATTAAGTCACCATCTTCTTAGAAAGAAGAAAAATCATCTCTTATTTTTCCAAGTTCCATTTATTTCTATCACGTAAATTCCAACCAGGAGATGAGAGGTAGCCCATCTAATATTGGGGCAAAACCCAAGGAATGATGAGGAAAGGAAAGATCTCAGATGACAGTGGATAGGAAAAGGGATGTATCTTTATAGTCAAGAAACAATTTGTTGGTAACAGCAAATGGTGGACGATAGAAGAACCGGAGGCTTTTCAGCAAGGCACTCAATACATACATACATACGTACATACATAATACATATAGAAAAGTATGCAAAAATAAGTTATTAAACAAAATGAAAATGCCTTAAACCCCAGTTTGCCACCAATAACATCTATCTCAATACATGTGATCTAGTTATTTGATCATCACAATTTATCTAATTCTTATAATACATAGAGTTGCACAAATAATCTAAAATTAATGAATGCTTTAGTAATGAGTCACTCAATTTGGCAGCAACCAAGTAAGCTGCCAATAGATAGATCAAAGAGAGGGTTATGGCAAGAGTGAATTGGTGAAGATTCTATTACAAATGTGTCAAGTTTAAGCAATGATAAGTATATCAGTAATAGCTGACACTATATGTTTGTGTGTGTGTCCTAGACATTGTTCTACTCCCTTTTTCTGGCTTAATTTATTTAATCCTTAAAAGAGACACAGTTTTTCAGAGGTAGAAACCATCTTTGAGAGGTGAAGGAAAGGCATCATTTTAAAGCAAACAACCACACTGCTCTGTCTTGTAAGTTAGATATTAATCCTAGTTTTTATAACTATTTATATTGGGACATCCAACAAAATATAAATTTTCTTTTTTTGATCCAATGCAAATGCAAATGCAAATGCAAATTTTGTTTCCTCTAAATATTTCCTGGAAATAATAGATTTTTATGATATTCTTTTTAATGCTATATAACTATGCTTTAGAATATCTTAAAGAAATTTTCCTTTTCATAGTTTATACATCTTCTTTGTAGTGTTAACCTTTAAAATGGTAAACCATTCAATGAGTTATTTTTATAAAATTCTGTTTGTGTATATAAAAGTGTGAGTGTTTATGTTCAATAGTTAATCTGAAGAAAGAGTGCAGGATATATGTGTATCTATCAATTCTTTTAATCTGAATATTACATATTATAACTACACATCGCCTTCTGAATAGATGTGTCCTGAAGTAATGTGTTCAAAACACAAGGCCAGATAATATAACAACTAAAAGTCAGTCTCCTGTTTCTAAGGAAATCTTTTCAACTACATTTGATTTTTTGCAACTAGACTTTTCAACTTACAAGAAAATTTGAATCACATTAAGCTTGTATCTTCTCATACTGGGTATTATATTTGTGTTTATCTAAGAAATGAAAACAATCATAGTCTGAGTTATTTACATTTAATACCACCAATAAAAGCTGAGAACCTTCTGACTGAGATGCATAGCTTTCTAAACCAGTAACAGGCAACCTCAGTAGATGATGTTACAGGAATGGAGGACTTCTTTAGAGAAACTATGAATATATCCATATTTTTTGATGACTCTTCTATAATCACCTTAAGATAAATTAAATCCTGAGGAAAAAACAAACAAATATTAACTATTTTTTTTGAAAGCACAATAGAGCATGACAAAATATAAATTTGATTCTTTTACTAGTATACATATTAATAGCATTAGTATAAGTCCCTTGATCCAACCAATCTCTTACTTTTTACACATCAGGAAATTAAGTTCCAGATAAAGAAATTTAATAACATAATCAGGACTAACACAAAGCTCAGGGAGTTCATTAGCCTGTGCTTTCTGTAACATTTCATGCATATTTTCTTAGTTCATCCTCATAACAACCCCATAAGGTAGATTCTCTCATTTTCCCATTTACTCATGAGGAAGCTGAACACAGTAATATTAAATAAATAATTTAGCATCTAGTAAATAGAAGAGCTGAGAATTGAAACTAAACCTTCAGCCATTTTACTATTAATGAAGCATTTCAGATTTCATTAAAATATCATTTTTAATGCAACAAAAAAGATCTCTATGTAGTTAATCTTTATTCTATTTCAAATATTCAGCATCATCAAGGACCAGCTGGGAAGTGATGATGATGATGATGATATTCTTCTAATTTTTACTTCAGTGGCAAACACAAGAAAGCTTTATGAAGAACCAGTTTTGTAATCCTTTGGCCCATTAATAAATAGAACATAAATTAAAAGTATATGTTCATAAATTAGGTCAAAATATGTTAACTAGAGTATTAGAAGGTAAAGAATCCAGATAGCTAACCAACATAATCTGATACAGTAACAAAAAAAATAAAAATAGCCTACCCAACATTTCAAAAATTTTCCTTTTGTTTCTAATACATTTTAGAAATTTCATGAATTTATACTTAAATGTTTACAAAATAATCACATAGGTTTTACTCAGAATTTTATTTCTCTTATTTTCCTCCAAGTTCTAAGGAACTATATAAGAATTGGGAAATAAAGGGAATAAAGGAACTATTAAATCTCTCTCTCTCTCTCTACCTAACTACATGTATCATCTATCTATCTATCTATCTATCTATCTATCTATCTATCTATCATCTATATTCAAAAGCATAATAGGCTGAAATAAGAATTAAATGTTTAACAGTTGCAGAAAACATCACTTTTTGACTGCTTCAAACAATAATTAGCTTTTGTAATGATTAATTCCAGTCATCAAGAAGGGTTTAAATTAGGTCAAATTAGTTCTCTTTCATTTTCTCATGATCTTGGGCTAATGAACAGGGATATAAAGGTGAATAAGCACATAGTTCCTGATCTCAAGTTCAACAGCTTTAAGGCAGAGAGAAATAGAAGTGAAGGACTGCCATAGGATTTAAAGGTTCAAGATCTAAGTGAATAGAAGATTTTAAAGAGGAAATGATGCTTTACATCATTTTTATTTGACTTGTTTGCAATGCGGACAATGGCTGGCTAGGATTCAGTTCTTATCTGGGTTGACTTTCAGAATTTTAAAAATTGCTTATCAAAGTGAAGCTTTAAAAGGCATTCTTTCTTTTTTCCTTTTTTTGAATAAGAGTAATGTGTTCATTTTAAGGTATTTTAGAGTTCCATTAAGTCCTTTTATAATAAACATCTCAAATTTGCAAGATGACTAAAGAGATATTCTACTCTTTGACTGTGGAAGAACATTTTTTTGCCTGTCATTTTAACTAAATTTCTAACATATTACACACCTTCTAAGCTTTACAAAACTAGTAAATAAATAAAATATATGCATCTACTAAATGTTGGGGTCAGTGAAAAGTGTATTTTTCTTCACAGGAGTTAGCAAGAATAAAAGTTCTTCTGAAATCTGTGGAGACAAATGAGAACTAGACACTAGAAATTCTGTTACTATATTTCTATAGCTTCCTATTATTTTGCTACGTTCTTTATAAAAATCTAATATATATATACATACAAAAGAAAAATAAACACTGGTAAGAAATATGTGAGAAAGAAAAAGGGGAGGGCAAAGGAAAAATAGGAGAGGCTTTGAAAGGGAATTGGCAGGAAAGATAATGTAAATGAAGAATGACTGTATTTTGTTATGTGTGTTTATTGATTTCTATTTATTTTCCTAGATTCAAGCATCTCTATCTGGATCAGATTTAAGAAAATGCCTAATTCTACTAATGTGACAGAATTTATTCTTTTGGGATTAACTAGTGGCCCTGAATTACGACACCTTTTCTTTGTGGTTTTCTTACTGTTCTATGTTATCACCCTGGTTGGGAACATTGGCATGATCGTATTAATCAAGATCAGTCCCCAGCTCAACAGCCCTATGTACTTTTTTCTCAGTCATTTATCTTTTGCAGATGTGTGGTTCTCCTTCAATGTCACACCTAAATTGTTGGAAAACTTGGTATCTGAGACCAAAACCATATACTACCCTGGTTGCATCGTGCAATGTTTTTACTTCATTGCTTTTGTCAATGTAGAGGTCTTCATCCTTGCCGTGATAGCCTTTGACCCGTCCATGGCAAATGGCAACCCTCTGCTCTATGGCAGCAGAATGTCAAGGACTGTGTGTATTTGGCTGATTTCTTTCTCTTATATATATGGCTTCTATATTAGTCTGATCTCCACACTATGGACCCATGGTTTGTACTTTTGTGGAAACATAAAGATCAACCACTTCTATTGTGCAGACCCTCCTCAAAATGGCCTGTGCCAGGACTTTTATTAAAGAATACACCATGGGCACATTAGCAGGTCTCAACTTCTCTTATTCCTTATTGATCATTATCGTCTCCTACATATTCATCCTTATTGCCATCCTAAGAATGTGTTCTTCAAAAGGAAGAAAGAAAGTCTTCTCCACCTGCGGGTCCCACCTGACCACTGTCACCATATTTTATGGAAGGCTCTTCTTCATGTATCTTAGAAGTCCAACTGAGGAGTCTGTGGAGCAGGGAAAAATGGTGGCTGTGCTTTACACCACAGTAATTCCTATGTTGAACCCCATGATCTAAAGTCTTAGGAAAAGAATGTAAAGGAGGCCATGAACCAAACAATGAGAATATTTTTAACTAAATAAAATGGAAATTTGCAATGTATGATTAGATGCATAGCCCAAAAGAATGAATGAAAATTAATCATTTCTTTTGAGTAATTTGAGGAAAGTTATTATTTATATTTTCAGTGAGTAGAGAAAAATAATATGGAATTGAAAAGGGAATAATGATGTAGCAGGAAAGAGAAGCATGTTGTAAACCCAGGACTCTCTGGGTCTATGAAATCTGAAAAGACAAAAATATGTTGAGAATATTATCTACTTTGTTTATTTTCCACACAATGCCAAATTCATTAGGTCATTTTGGAATAGAGAACTTTTTTTTCATAGCCTTTGACATTTCACTAATCTACCCTTCTAATTCTGCTTTGAAAAGGATGATCATTTTTTTGCACCTAGAATATATTTTAGTCCTGGATTATAAGTTATTATTTAAAAATGCTTAAATTGGGAGCAGAGGTGGCTCAAGTCATTAGGTACCTCCCTCCCACATGGGAGGCCCCAAGTTCAGTTCCCAGTGTCTCCTAAAAAGATGAGCAGACAGCAAGTGCAAACAACGAGGGGTGGGAAGAAAAATAAATAAACAAATAAATCTTTAAAAAAAAAATGCTTAAATTGAGTACCATTGCACCATGAATCATTGTTATAATTGATGAC
>JAQZBX010085715.1:0-13089 GCA_029593785.1 Cabassous unicinctus
TTTTTGTATAAGGTGTGAGATAGGGGTCTTCTTTCTTTCTTTTGGATATGGCTATCCAGGTCTCCCAGCACCATTTGTTGAATAGACTGTTCTGGCCCAGATGAGAGGGTTTGACAGCCTTCTCAAAAATCACTTGACTGTAGATGTGAGGGTCTATTTCTGAGTTTTTGATTTGGTTCCATTGGTCAGTCTGTCTGTTTTTACGACAGTACCATGTAGTTTTTACCATTGTAGCTAAGTAATATGTTTTAAAGTCAAGAAGTGAGAGTCCTCCAACTTTTTCCTTCTTTTTAAAGACATTTTGGGCTATTTGGGGTCCCCTACCCTTCCAAATAAATTTGATAATTGGTTTTCCCATTTCTGCAAAAAAGGGGGGGAGGGGCTGTTGGGATTTTTATTGGTATTGCATTGAATCTGTAAATAAGTTTGGGTAGGATTGACATCTTAATGATATTTCATCTTCCAATCCGGGAACATGGAATGTCCTTCCATTTATTTAAGTCTTCTTTGGTATCTTTTAGCAACCTTAGATCATACTTCATCTCTAAATAAAAACAATAAGAGACATATATATGTTTCCACCTAACAATATTCAACTGTCCTGCATACAACCGGAAACACATTAATGCTCTCCAAAATAGGGTGCAAGTCCTTGGGTAATATTGACTCTTAAACCTGACATCCCTAAATATTATGACATGAAACTAATGCAACTTATGCCATATGATAAAGGAAAAAGGGAAAAAACAAAGATATTCATTTTATGTACATATATAATCATACTCATAACAAAACAAGGAAGAAATATTTATGACCATTACAGTCTTCATTTATATAACTAGTCACATGGTCAAAGTTTGTATTTATCACTACCTTTTTCCTCTACCCAGTCCATGTTCCCTTTACTCTCAGCAAGCACTTCTGCTGGCTGTGGTTCTTTGTCTGGTGGGGTGACCCAAACCTTCATTCCTGAAGATTCAGGGCCATTGTTAGTCCTGCTTGGATTGGGTAGTTGCATTTTTCATTTAATTTCACAGGGAATGGTAGTAATAAGAGACACACTAGGGGATCTCCTGTATTTCAGGCAAACTATTCTTTACCTCCATTATGTAGGTGCCGTCTATGTCCCCTTGATCGTCAGGATCAATCACCTCAGTTAGGCCAGTAATTCCCTTCTTTGCCTGTTGATTCAGAGTTATGAGGAGTCCAAAGTGGCTAGGTGGCAGACTTAACTTCCAGTTCAATGGAATTATTGTTGTGTTCCCTGGTGGAAGCACTCCTCCTTTTCGAACTAAAACCTGTAGACAGCAGAGCTTAAGGTTGTAGGGACAGGGAGCAAAAATTTTCCTAGTGGATCACTAGTGATAATGATGAGTGGTGCCCCTCCTATTTCTACCCCTTGATTCCTGGACCTATAAATCCTGGCTATGGGAGAAACAGCACCATAGTGTGAATGCTGATTTAGAGCATACACAGCCTCCTGGAGAACATTGCCCTAGCCCTGCAGGGTATTGCCACCTAGCTGGTGCCATAATTGAGCTTTCAAAAAGTCATTCCAATGTTCTATCATCCAGCTGTTCAGGATGATGGGGAACATGGTAAGACAAGTGAATTCCATGAGCATGTGCCCATTCCTGTACATCACTTGATGTGAAATGGGTTCCTTGATCAGAAGCAATGCTGTGTGGAATGCCGTGGTGGTGGATAAGACATTAGGTAAGTCCACAAATGGTAGTTTTGGAAGAAGCATTGCTTGCAGGGAAGGCAAACCCATATCCAGAGGATGTGTTTATTCCAGTTAGAACAAATTGCTGTCCCTTCCATGATGGAAGGGGTCGAATGTAATCAACCTGCCATCAGGTAGTAGGCTGATCACCTCAGGGAATGGTGCCATATCAGGGTCTAAGTGTGGGTCTCTACTGCTGGCAGACTGGGCATTCCGCAGTGGCAGTAGCCAAGTCAACCTTGGTTAGGGGAAGTCCATGTTGCTGAGCCCATGCATAACTTCCATCTCTACCACAATGGCCACTTTGTTCATGAGCCCATTGGGCAATGACAGAAGTGGCTAGGGAAAGAGGCTGAGTGCTAGCCATGGAGCAGGTCATCTTATCCACTTGATTATTACAATCTTTCTCTGCTGAAGTCACCCTCTGGTGAGCATTCATGTATGACACAAATATTTTCATGTATTTTTTGCCCACTCAGAAAGGTCTATCAACATATCTCTTCCACAGACCTCTTTGTCACCAATTTTCCAATCATGTTCATTCTAAGTTCTTGACCATACAGCCAAGCCACTGGCAACAGCTCATGAACGGCCATTTCTTCTTCCAAGAAAAATGAACAAATCAGCTGCTTGAAGTTCTGCCCACTAGGAGGATCTCCCCTCAGCACTGTCCTTCAGGACATCCCAGAAAAGGGCTGCACTGCTGCAACTGTTCACTTTCCGGTGGTACCTGCATATTGTGCAGCACCATCTGTAAACCAGGCCTGACTTTTCTCTTCCTCAGTCAACTCATGGTAAGGAACTCCCCAAGAGGCCATAGCTGTGGGATGAAAAAGATAAGGTAGCATAGCAGGAGTGGTGACCATGGGTATTTGGGCCAATTCCTCAGGTAACTTACTTGTGCCTTCAGGACCCAGTTGAGCCCTATCTCGTATATACCACTTCCACTTTATGATGGAGTGCTGCTGTGCATGCCCAACTTTATGGTTTGGTGGGTCAGACAATACCCAGCTCATGATAGGTAATGCAGGTCTCATGGTAACTTGGTGGCCCATGGTTAAATGTTCAGTCTCTACTAAAGCCCAGAAGCAGGCCCAAAGCTGTTTCTCAAAAGAAGAGTAGATATCTGCAGAGGATGACAGGACTTTGCTCCAATATCCTAAGGTTCTGCATTGTGATTCTCCTATAGGGGCCTGCCAAAGGCTCCAGATGACATCTCTGGAATCATCTGGAAGTGCCACTGACACTTCCAGCACCATTGGTTCTGCTGGATCATATGGCCCAAGTGGCAGTGCACTTGAACCTGTCATAGAGCTTCCTCTTATTCCAGTTCCCACTCAAAACTAGCAGCTTTTCTGCTAGTTCATTCAGTAAATGGGCTGAAGTAGCACACCCAAATGAGGAATGTGTTATCTCCAAACTCCAAAGAGACCAACTAAGCACTGTGCCTCTTTTTTGGTTATAAGAGCAGCCAGATGCAACAGCTTATCCTTCACTTTAGAAGGGATATCTCAATATGCCCTACACCACTGAATACTTAGAAATTTCACTGAGCTGAAAGACCCCCATATTTTTGTTGGATTTATCTCCCATCCTCTTTCAAGCAAATGCCTTATCAGCAAGTCTAGAGTCATTGCTTCTTCTTGCTCACTATGTCCAATCAACATGTCCAATATAATGGATCAGTTTGATGTCTTGTGGGAGGGAGAGATGATCAAGTTCCCTGTGGACAATATTATGACATAGGGCTAGAGAGCTGATATACCCCTGATGCAGGACTGTGAATGTATATTGCTGGCCTTACCAGCTGAAAGTAAACTGTTTCTGGTGGTCCTTACTAATGGCAATTGAGAAAAAAGCATTTGCCAGATCAGTAGCTGCATACCAGGTACCAGGGAATGTGTTGATTTGCTCAAGCAATGATACCACATCTGGGACAGCAGCTGCAATTGGAGCACCTGGTTAAATTTATGATAATCTACTCTCATCCTCCAAGATCTATCTGTTTTCTTCACAGGCCAAATACGAGAGTTGAATGGGGATTTGGTGGGAATCACCACCCCTGATTCCCTCAAATTCTTAATGGTGGCACTGATCTCTGTAATACCTCCAGGAATCCGATATTGCTTTTAATTTACTATTTTGCTAGGTAGGGGCAGTTCTAGTGACTTCCATTTGGCCTTTCCTACCATAATAGCCCTCATTCCACAAGTCAGGGATCCAATGTGGGGATTCTGCCAGTTACTGAGTATCTCTATTCCAGTTATGCATTCTAGAACTGGGAAAATAACCACCAAATGTGTCCAGAGATCCACTAGGTCCACTGTGAGATGAACTTGAGCTAAACTTCATCAATCACCTGACCTCCATAAGCCCCCACTCTGACTTCTGGACCACAGTGATGTTTTGGGTCCCCTGGAATTAATGTCACTTCTGAGCCAGTGTCTAATAATCCCTGAAATGTCTGATTATTTCCTTTTCCCCAATGCACAGTTACCCTGGTAAAAGGTCAAAGGTTTCTTTGGAGAAAGCTGGAAGGAATAACAGTATAAATTTTTGGCAGTGTAATAGGATCCTTCCCCAAGGGGACCTGGCCTTCCCCTCATTCAAGGGGCTCTGGGTCTGTAAACTGTCTCAAGTCTGGGAATTTATTAAGGGATCATGATTCTGTGACTGCAATTCAAGTTAGAGTTTTGTTCACTCGACCTAGAACTTTTCTGCTTATACAGGTCAACTAGGAATTTAGTAGACTGCCCATCTATTTTATTTCAAGGTACCCCATGATCTATTAGCCAACACAATAGCTCTATGCAACTCAAACTGGTTTCATTGCTCCTTTGAGTCTGACTTTCATTGTGGTAGACACACCCACCTTGTATTTGGTGATTAACTGCTGCTATTTGGTGTCTACCAGCCCGAGATCCGATCATCCCCATAGTGTTCAAGGATTCTAGTTCCATGACAGGAGTTCCCACAGTAATATCTGGCCTACAGAGAAGAGCAGCCACAGAGCTCTACAGAGAAGATGGAGTTAGTCTTACAAATTTATTCCTCACAGGTCCTGGCTAAAGATGTGTCCTCTGGACATTCCTGGGGTATGTGGGCAGGTCTTAAATGGTGAAACCATGCTAGCATTCCAATCTCTCTAACTTTTGGACTCCTTCTTCTGCAGTATACCAGGGTAAATTGAGTATACCACCTCAACCTCATACATTCTAGGCCATCTTTTGGCCCGTGTTTCAGCCAGTCACCTGAACAAAATGTTAGAGCCCTTTTTAACCCCTTGAGCTACAGCATTGAATCCAAAATCTCTCCTCAGTGGACCCATATTGATAAATTCAGACTGATGTAACTTTATATTCCTTCTACCCTTATCCCATACCGTTAGTATCCATTCTCACACATATTGTCCTGATTTCTGTCTTTATAAATTGGAAAACTTATGCAGTTCTTTTAGAGTATAGCGTACTTCCTCATGGGTTACACTTTGTACTTTGCCTTTTGGGGCTTGTTGTGATTTTAGTCTAGTAATAGGTCTCAAAGAAAAGAGGGGGTGGTGGGGGTGGGTAAGGAGAAGGATTAGAAATGTCTTGCAAGCAATTGACCTCAGGGCATTCCTTTATATTTTCATCTGGTGAGGCAGGATTGATGTCTTCACACAGGGGTTGGAAGGCAGACTCCTCAGGCCACGATGAAGGTTGGGCAGTGCAGAATAGAGTTTGGCTGGTACCTGCCTCAGGGCTGGGAGGAGGTCCAGACTCTCTGGGGAAGGTTGGAGGTTGGTTGATACAAGCTTGACATTGTGTGGTCTCTACAGGGCAGACCATCACAGGTTTATCTGGCAAAGTCTCAAAAGAATTTAGAGTTTCAATGTCCCCACTGATATCATTATCAATTCATATGTCTCCATCCCTTTCCAAACAATGCCTCACTTTAACAGCCGACACCTTGAGAGGTTCAGATTTTAGTTTCTGTTGTAACTCTGCTACTCATACAATGAGACTCTGAGTCTGGTTTTCAGAGATCTCAAGTCTGTGGCTGCATGAAACAAGATTTTCTTTCAGAGCACACATAGAAACTTTTACATCATTCATGCAGCATTTAAGTTGCAAATTTGAAGCCTTTAGCTCATCCCTTTTTTTTATAACTGTATCCAGAGTATTTAGGAACAGCCAACCAACATCATTGTACCTTTTGACTCTACAAAACTCTGTTAAGGTTTGGAAACACTCTCACCCAGATCCTTGCCTCTTATAAGCATGGAAGTAGTCAAATCCAGTGGTGATATTTTGCATATCTCCATTGCCAACTCATGCCATGGACTGTTAGTGGACTCTTGATTATTGGAAATGGAGTCATTAGTGCCTGTAGCAGTTTGATATTATTTATGAATTCCAAAAATAGATATTGGATTATGTTTGTGAACTGGTCTTTTCCTCTGGGCATATTAGATTATATTGGATTCAGAGGTTTCACTTTTACTTGATTGGGCCACATCAGTAGGACTCACAAAGAAACCACACCACAGAGAAGGGAGGTTAGAGTTTTGAGCTGGAGCCCAGGAAGTAAACACATGGGAGAGAGGGCAGAGCAGCTGAGCCTAGAGAGAATTGAGCCCTGGGGAGAGAGACAAAGCCTAGAGAGACTGATAGTCTACAGCTGACCTTGAGGAGACAACAGAGCAGCTGAGCCTGGAGAGAAAAGAGCCCTAAGAGAAAGACAAGACTTATCCCAGCCTACTGCTGATACTGGAAGAAGTTGGGACCATGGAGCCTTAAGAGGAAGAGGAAGGCAGCCATCTTGTTCCAATTTGTGGCAATAGACTTTGGTGGGGGAGGTAACTTATGCTTTATGGCCTGGTAACTGTAAGCTTCTACCCCAAATAAATACCCCTTTATAAAAACCAACAGATTTCTGGTATTTTGTATCAGCATCCCTTTGGCTGACTAATGCAATACCCTTGTGTCCAATTAGAGTAGAGAACCAATTGCAAAATTCCCAGAACTACTTCAGAAATCCAATTTTTAAGATTCTGTTTCTCAAGAACCACTCCTGGTACCAAGCTATATTTGTCAGGTTTCTCTAGGGAAACAGAACTAACAGGAGATATCTGTGAATAGTATGAGATTTTATAAAATTCTCTCACGTGACTTATGGGGATGCACAAGTCCAAATTCTGCAAGGCAGGCACAAACAGGGGCTCCAGTGAAGGTCCTTGATGAGTTCCCAGGAGACTTTGGCTGTCTGAAGAAGAACTGGAAATTCGCTCTCTGAATGCTGAAATCATTTCCCCTTTTAAGGTCTCCAACTGATTGGATAAGACATCACTCATTGCTGATGTCAATCTCCTTGGTTGATTGTAGATGTAATCAGCCATTTATACAATCAACTCATGATGAATAAAGCTCATGAAATGTCCATGTATTACAGTTAATCCAGTGCTTGCTTGACCAAACAATTGGGCACAATTACCTGGCTAAATTGACACATTATCCTAACCATCACAAAAAGAAATAGTGTTTTTTCCTTCAGTGACTTTAAAAAATGTTCAATGAGGCTAGTTGGTTCTAGACATCTAAGCAGTAAAAGATTCTTGATATTATAAGACATTACTAAATTTTGTAATAATATTTTTCACTTTTTCAATGGCACTAAAGTTGCTCCTTATTTCACTGAATAAATATTAGGAAAGGCCCAAAGGATCAGACAAATGATAATTTAGTCCCAAAATCTCCATAATGCCATTTAATTAATAAAGGATAGGGATACTAAATTAACCTGCTATACCAGACAAGTAAATCTAAAATGAAACCCAAATTTTTTTCCTTAATTTATCATCCTTAAGCATAGAGTCACATTTGTTTGCAATAGTAAAACTTTTAATTGTATCCTCAAAGCTAGAGGAGGACTTGCACAATTTAAAAGAAAATGATGAATAGAGGACATATGACCACAAAAAAAATTTCCTTTATCTCCTATATTGCCACAGTGGAGTCAAAATTACAGGAATGTATATGAACAAAGGATCTTCAAATATAAGAAATTGAATTCAAAGGAATTTAATATTTCAAACAGAAAATGTCCAAAGGAAAAATTAATTGATTTTAAGTTTGAAATTATTTTAAATGAACAAATAACAAGAAAATTTACTTTCATATTTGAAATCAAATTAAATGTGAACAGTTTCATACGGAAAGGAATGAAAGGAGTAAGGCATATTTATGGCAATCATAGAAAATAGTATTTACTTAGAGCATTGCAGATGGTTGAATTTTTATTAAAAAACAAATTGAACTAATGTTTCAAATAGATTTTCACACTTTGCAGAGTAAAGATGTGCACCAATCAACCTTAGAATTGTTCAAGTCAATCATGAAGATCATGCGATTTATCACAGCCAACACTAATATCTCTTTCACATAACAACATGGTCAGGCAGGTTAATGCTGTTAGACCCAATACCCAGATTCAGAAAGAGAAGATTGCTCCAAGATCTGATGGTAAATCAGGGTCCGCATCTTTCCCAGGAGATATTAGCTACCATAAATCTTTGGGAGCAGCCACCTCACAGTGAATAATCTTTACATAAATTGAATATAAAAGACTAGATGATCCTTTATTACAAAAAGATATAGTGCAGCGTGCAAGTAGGAAGAGTAGATGCCAGCAGAAACCCAAACCCATAGAAGCACAGTGCAGGTGCTGGAAACGTCAGAGAATCCTACAATAGCATGACCATTTTCGTTCCCAAAATGATAATCCAAAGTATTTGTGTTGCTACTGAGGTCACTGTTCAGAATCAGTTATGAAGAAACCCTGGGCAAAAGAGAGAAGCAATTCTTTTGTTCTCCCATACTTGCCCCTTCCCAGGGCCGTTGCCTCTGGACTCTGGCCCAAGCCTCTAATGCTCTCAGGGGCATTCCGCTTCCATAGGTTCCTCAAGGTGACACCCCATACAGACTGAATCTTCCCACTTTACCATAACCCAGACATTTTATCATCTCTTGCATCATCAAAATGTATCTTTCCCCTCAGGACTCTGTCAGTTCATTTGATTGATTGAGCCCCGGTGTCCATGGCTTATTTAGGCTTAATTTGTTATCACTTCCATTATCATGTACATGTTCACTGGGGATTTATTGGCTTAATCCAGCAAATAAGCAGTGTGAGACTTCCAGGGACTACAGAAGGACAACCAGAGGGAAAAACAATTGGGGAAGCAGGTGCAATTCTTGTTTCTGCTCAAGTCACACTGAATTTGTGGCTGTCTGCTCTGTGCAGGTTTATCAAGGAAGAGGGGAAAAATAGGTGTGATATGGGGGCATTTTCAAGACATTGGAATTGTCCTAAATGACATTGCAATGACAGATACAGGCCATTATATATTTTGTCAGAACTTACAAAATTGTGCGGGAGAGAATTTAAACTATAATGTAAACTGTAATCCATGCTTAGTGGCAATGCTCCAATATGTGTTCGTCAATTGTAACAAATGTACCACACTAATGCGGGATGTTGTTAATGTGGGAAAGTGGGGGAGGAGTAGGGAGTTGGGAGTGGGGCATAGGGAGTGGGGCATCTGGGAATCCCCTACATTTTTTAATGTAACATCTATGTAATCTAAGTATCTTTAAAAACAAAAATTTCTAAAGAAAAGTATTTTAAAAAACAGTTAATGGATATAGAGTTTCTGTCTCAGGTAAGGAAGAAATTTTGGAGATGAATGGTGGTGATGTTAAAAACGATTGTTAATGTAATTAATAACAGTGAATTAATTGTACCAATAAAAATGGCTAAAATGGAAATTTTATTTATATAAAAGTCACCTTGTACTATTTTTTTAAAAATCTTACAAAACAAGGAAACAGAAAAGAACACTGATCTGCAGTATCTTCTTATAAGAGCTGCACCTAATTGAAATGGAATCCTCAAACTGACGGCATTTTATTGCTTGGCTTGTGTCTTCAACCTGAAATTCAGCACAGAATGATACATAAACCCATAGGAGTTTTAATGTCTTCTTGGGGATCATTAATGAGTTGTAGCCTTTTTCATGCTGGGAAAGGGCCAGGTGAAAGTAATTGAAATGTAAAGTTATAGGTAAAAATAGTAATATAAAGGAGGGGTTTATTTTAAATTTCATAACAGTCCAATGCAGTGATGAAATTTTAAGGGAAAACAGAAGCTTTCTATTACCTGCTGCTCCTGGATGGTGGACCAAGCATAGCTGATTGCTTTATTATCACCCTCCTGGGAATTCACCAGATGTTAGAGACAATGCAACAGAAAAGCGTCCATTTGGATTGTTGCCATTGAATTAATAGGAAGCAGTGAGTGCATGGATTAAAGAGAAATCACTTCAACATTTCTCAAGACAGTAAAAGTCTAGTTTTACATTACCTGCTGCTTTTTTCACATCTTTTGGATATCTAACAGATGAAGATGAAACTTTGTTATTTAAAATCCAGATTATTAAAAAGTGCTTTTTCTGGTCTGATGATCTCATCAAATATAATATGGATGATGTGTGTAGATATATATATAATTTTGCTACACTGAAATAATATACAGCGAGTTTTCCTGCAAAGGGCCAGATAATTTTAGGGCTCGCTCCCATGAAGTATCTGTCACCACTACTCAACTCTGTCATGGTAACGGTAAATGAATGAGTTCCAATAAAATGTTTTTGCTCCATTTTTTCAAGTTCCAATAAAACTTTATTGCAGAGACAGACCGCAGGCTGGATTTGGCCTGGGCACCACAGTTTGCTGGCTGTGCCTCCTTGCTGCAATGCCTGCTTCTCGTTTTCCACTCCCTGTCAGCTCTGTTGCTCTGCACGTGGGCGGTACTCCTTATTTGTTGTGTGCAGAATGAATGAGGAAATGAGTAGCTTTTAAAACAATAAATAATAACCCCCCCAAAACCATAAATTCTTTAAAGTTATGGGAAGTATTAACAAATTTCTACAAAGCCTTATCAGCTTTATAAACACTTTTTCTTTTTCCTCTCTCTTAAGGTGGGCAGGTTGAAGTATGTACCCCAGGGAAATCAGAAGTACTTAAGCTTAATCTCATCCCTGTGGCTATGAGCCCACTGTAAACAGGACCTTGTGAAGGTGTTACTTTTAGTTGAGGTGTGGAGCTAGGTCAAGACAGAGGCGTAGACAAAAAAGCCACCAGGAAGAGGCAGAAGTCAGTGGAAGCCGGAAGGGAGAGGAGAGGACATCCCATGAGACAGGAAAGCCAGGGAAGCTGAGGGCAGCCTGCCTGCCAGAACACTGCTGACCTCAGAAGGAAGCACGCCTCTGAAGCCGCGAGCCAATGAGGTCCTGCTGCCTAAGCCAACCCATCGCGTGGTATTTGTTACAGCAGCTGAGAAACTAAGACACTCATGAAGTGAGAAAACAGCACCATGTTCCTGCTAAGACAATCTCCGATATATAGGTCTGCTCTTTTAAGGAGAGGCGCACACAGAACTACCTCCAAGATAATTTTTACTGCTAGGTCCTTAGGAATTAATGCCTTATTTGATTATTTTTCTGTGCTCTTTCTCATAAAAAATTAAATGGCAGAGCAGTACAGAAAAAGATTTTTTTTAAATGTAAGAATATTAGGAAAAATCCTTTTAGATTTAAAAATAAAATATTGCTAATGATGAATGACTAATAAAAATTTGGTTTCACTAATGTAAAATTCATTTAAACGAAGTTATAATTTAATTATCTTTATTCTTAAAGCAAAAGACTAAGATTTTTTGAATCACATTGGGGTGTTAATTTCACTTAATTAAATAGTCACACAATTCTACCCATGGTATTATAGTAAATATACGACCAGTTTTGTCACATTACAAATCTAATGATAGAAAGACCATCTGGCACTTTGATACCACACAGAATACATAATAGAGTTAAAAATAATATCTTCATGGGTGTCCAGGGATACATGATACTGAATTTAGTTGGTGGGATCAGGAAAAGATTTATGGAGTCCAATCTTTTCAGTAAGGCATAAGAACCCCTATGTAATAATCTGGCCTCAGATGACTTTTCAGATTTCATTTCTTATTTCCACCATGTTGCATAAAAGTATTATGCATTTATATTTCCTCAGGTGGTTTCCAGCAAGGAATACCAACCTTGCACTTGACCAATCTGGCTATTCTTCAAAGCCTATTTCAAATATCTTACCACAAAGCATTATTAACCTTGACTTCTTCCATGCCCAGCAGAAGATTTCTCTCTTTCTTCCAAGTTGTAAAGCATTTTCTTCAATCCTTGATGGAGTCCTGATACTGTTACTTGTATAGGTGTGTCAAGACTGGAAAGGGTGTGAATGTTACCTACTTATAACCTAACAAGTTAACCTGCTGGGGTTTCATGAATGCCCGCAGAAGGCGAGAGGTTGCTGCCTCAAGGACAAAGGACTCCATTACTCACAGCCATCGTATCACATTCGTGTTGACACCCCGAGTCCCAGTTTCCACAGGGCAATGTGAAGAAGGCCAGGTGCTATCTACTCACACAGTAGGTTGTACTATAGGAGAGGAACCCTGAATTTAGGAAACCCACAACTTTTTTTTCCCTTGAGATGTCTCCCTCGTCTGTTTGCTTGTCGTTTTTGCTTATTGTCTGCTCATTGTCTGCTTGTTTATTCTTTAGGAGGCACTGGGAACCGAACCTGGGACCTCCCATGTGGGAGGCAGGTGCGCAACTTCCGGAGCCACATCCATTCCCCCCACATCTTTTTTAATGGGCATATAACCTTTGCCTCAGTATTATAACTGACAGCAAGCAAACCTGCCTTCAGCTGTGGAGAGAGACAATCTCTATCTCTATAGCTGTCCACTCTACAAACATACTTGAAACCATAGTCTGAAACAAAAGCAGCAATTGCTTCTACTTGCCTGACCTGCTAAAATATGAGAGACCCAAGGAGAATCATCTGCAAAAAGCGACACTCTCTCCTTTTCACTCTACATACTGGGCAGACTTAGTTTGTGTTCCACCAGGAAAGATCCTGAAATGAGAATTCAAGAAGTAGTAGTTTGGGAAGCTAATGTCTTAAAACGCCAGTAGGGGAGTGGGGAAGTGAAAAAGGAACATAAGCAGACCAATAAAGGTTGAATTATTAAACCACATACCACTGTGTCTAACTGGAACCCTGAGAACCTAGAGAGGTCACGTAAAATATGAGATGGTGTTGAAGTACGGATGCAGCACTAACTCTCCTTAGTCACTAACCAGCAGGGGGGAAGAGGGTCTGAACTAGAAGGGTCCGTTCTGATGTGGGCAAGTCATGGTCAGTATCTGCTGCAAGGGCAGCAACCATGTTTATCTCTTTTCTTTTTTTTTTTTTTTTTAA
>JAQZBX010085716.1:0-13090 GCA_029593785.1 Cabassous unicinctus
GGCGGGGAATTAGCCCAAAATAAGAGGCTAATAAAGCTTAAAAGCAAGTAACTAGAAAATCAGAATATTCCCATTTAATTTAACTGTATAATGAACTGAGTAAATTAGACACTGCAAAAGAAAAGGGGAACTTGAGGACATAGCAATAGAAACTAATTCAAAATTAAACACAATGAGAAAGTATACTAAAAAATTAAAAGAACACCAGTGAGCTGTAGCCTAATACAAAAGTGAATGGCATCCCCAAAGAAAGGGGCGGTACTGAAAATATATTGAAGAAATATGACAGAGAATATTCCAAATTTGATGAAAAATGTAAACTCACAAGTCTAAAAACCTCACTGAAACCCAAGCACAAGAAACATAAAGGAAATAATACTAAACCAGTGAGAAAGAAGATGTTAAAATCTGCCAAAGGGGCGGGGGGGGGGGAAGCATTACAAACAAAAGAACAAAGATAAAAATGACAACACACTTCTCATCAGACACAATGAGAAACAGAACACAGGGGAGCAATATCTTTAAAATACTAAAAGAAAAACACTACCAACTTAGAATTCTATACCCAGCAAAAGTATCTTTCAGAAATGAAAAGATAGTAAAGATTTTTCCAAAAAGACATGCAAAAGCTGAAAGGATTCATCACCAGAAGGCCTGCAACACAGGAAATATCAATAGGAAGTCTTTCAGACAGGAGGAAAATGATAGCAGGTGGAACTGGATATATACAAAGCAATGAACACCAGAAATGGTAACTATCTGGATATGTATGGTAACTATCTTCCCCATAGCAAGGACAATAGAGATAGCTATTGAACATATTTTAAAATAAAGCATATTACGCTTGATAGACAATATTAATAGCACTAGAATATGTATTTTTTCTCCCTAGATTTGGGATCATTTCTATGTCTGGATTCTAAAAATTATTTTAAGATTTATCAATATCAAGTTAATCATTTTAATAGCATTTCTTTATAAATATTCTTGACTAGCAATGCTGTTATTTAAATAACTAAAAGTAATTTTTATTCCATTTTCCTGTTTTAACTGTGGTGATTTTATTCTTCAATATACAGATTTTCCCTTTCAAAAAGTAACACCTAAATGAACATTGTGTTTCCATATACCATAACTACCAATCCTAACTAATGGGTTTACCTGTTGCTCAAAAAGAATTTGCAGGAAATTGAACCCTGGGCCTTGTGAGTCATCAGGCTCATAGCTCCCATTGCCTTGGACCCCTTGGAGTCACTTCTATACTCTGTCAGTTCCACACAATTAAGTGTTCAGCTCATGAAGGATGAGTAACATTGAAATATTCTTGCAGAAGGAAGCTTAAATTTTTCCTTTAGCATATTTTAATGAAGCTTCATTCGTGCTGCATGCTCAAACAATGAGTGATTTGATCTTATTATTTTCTTGCCTTATAAAAAGCTATTGAACTTTTCTCTGACTTCCCAAATGATAATACCATGTTCCAGAGAAGATGACCCTTCTATTTTATCAAAAGTGAATCATGAAATGATGACTCTTAAAGGTTGATTTATTTGCACTTAATGTGGCAATATGATGCCTAGGAGGGATTCTATCTTCTTTTACTATTGACACTCCATGCTTTCCTTGGAAACAAATTCTCTGTAGACATCAACATCCCTCCACCAATGCCCCTAAAATGCCACCGACATCACTGTGGGGAGTAGGCAAGTACTACATCGATTCCAGTCTTTTCCCTTTTCTCACCATCTGTTGTTTCCTTTTACTTTGTTTTTCCTGAACGTCAAGATTTGAACAATAAAACTGGATTTTGTTGGCATTATTGACTAATAATAATTGTTTATTTTTTATATGGTGACCAATGAATTCATGCTGGGTGTAATCTTTGTATCTTTGACAGTTCTCAAGAGAAAATATTGTTACAGAATGATGAGTTGTTTCCTAACCATTAAAGACTTGAGGACAAAGGGTTACACTGGAAAAGTGTTGGTGCTCCCCAAAAGCAAGAGCTTTCTATGAACAGAGCCATGATTTTCCAGTATCATGAATTAAAGAACATGAAAGAAATGTTTCAAGGCCATGCAAATGTACAGATTTACCTTATATGAAGAGATTTTAAAAAGGCCATATAATGGAATAGAAATTACATACATTTAATAATTTACATTGAATTAAAACATGTAGTGCCCACAAATGTTCCAGGCATGGTGCTGTGTGCTAGAATCACAGAGATAAACAAGACCATTCCATGCCTCAACAGGAAAGATTCCTTGTTGGGTACAGAACACAGAAATCGCCTACCGTACCCACAAACTTGTTAAATGCCCAGTTTAATTTCTGGGATGCAAATTTTTGAGCTTTTGTTTTCCAAATGTTTAAAACAAGAATAATAGTACCTGCTTACAAGGATTTCATGAGGATTAAAGAGATAACGCATGAAAGGGCTTAGCAAAAAGCCTTTTCCATACTAAATGCTCAATAAATGTTAGCTATTACAATTAAATTATAATACTTATTTTGTTTCAGGAGAAGACACTTTGTACATTCAATTGACTTTGAATATAACCTTATAGAGGACCATGTATAAATAAAACATTCATTCTTTTCAAAAACTGTGGCATATTTACAAAAATTCATTAAACAAAAAAGGTTTTAACAAATTTTACATTAAAAAAATTTAAAAGATTGTATACTATGATCAATATGGAACAAACTACCAATTAACAAACACAAATATCAAACACAAAGCCCAAACAACCCAGAAAATTTAA
The DNA here is from genome assembly GCA_029593785.1 of Cabassous unicinctus. Lineage (NCBI taxonomy): Eukaryota > Metazoa > Chordata > Mammalia > Cingulata > Chlamyphoridae > Cabassous > Cabassous unicinctus. The sequence goes on from JAQZBX010085716.1 coordinate 2,769, forward strand.
ATAACCCTTAAAATAAAGGTTATCAAAATCCATTATAGACTATCAAGGAATAAATGCCAATGCCAATACAACAGAAACAACGTTCATGAAGTTAGCCAAGAAAATCATAAACCCTTAAATGCTTTTTTGTAAGAAAACAAGTGTGAAATGGACCAAGTATTAAACTAGCAGCCAGAGGAAAAAATTAAACCAAAAGAAATAAAAAAGACATAAAAATAAAACAAAAATAGAAAAATAAAATTTATAAATAAAATAGTCAATTCATTTAAGCAATTAAATAGTCTATTTCCAGCATACAAAGAAGGAAAACAAAAAGAAAACATATACATGAGATTTAGAAAATGGAACAGAACTTCAGATATGAATCAAATAAAAGGATAAAAATGTATGATAGCATTCCAATTTATTGGAAAATATTAATAAATGTTAAGTTTTTTGAGGAATATATAAATTCTAGAAGAAGCTGAAAATTTGACAAAACCAATAAACCAGTAACTACAGAAGAAACTGAAAGATCAAAAATTTATCTCCAGAAATGGCACCAGGATCAGATGGCTATATGCAAGTATTCCATTAATCTTTTCTGACAAAAATTACAGCATTTTAGCACATAGGAAAAACAAGAAAAGTTTTTCAATTTGGTTTTCAAAGCTATCACAACTCGACTGCAAAACCTAACTAGAAAGTATAAAAAGATGACAGCACAGCTTTAGTCTCAGTATGGATTTTTAAAATACATAATACATTAACAAATCATACTTACCAGCATATTAAAAAGAATAATATACCATGACCAAGAAGATTTAATTCCAAGAACAGAAATGCTTTATCAATATAAATCTATGTACATTATTTATGTTAACAAATGAAACAGAAAGAAAGAAAGAAATCTTGTATGATCACTTCACTATATGCCAGAAAGGCATTTAACAAATTTTAACATATTTTTGATTTATAAAAAAAAGAGGCCAAAATTTTCTTAAATAATCACATGTTATATCAGAAACCAACAATAAACATCATACTTAGTGAGGAAACACAGAGTTGTGTCCATTGTACAGGAAAAATAAAGCACATCCTTTATTATCACAACTTTTAAACACTTTCTTCTGTAGGTCTTACCAAGGTAATAGGAAAAAGAAAAGAGCTACAATTACTGGAAAGGACAAGATAAAGTATGCTTGCCAATGGCATGACTTTATACACTGCAAAGAAGAATCAATTGAAAATTAAAGTAAGATAATTCAATAAGATATTTTTTTAAAAATACCTTTATTATATAGCAACAACTGGTGAAGTAGAAAATACCTGAAAATAAAACAATACTATACACGAACCAAACCAGTTTATATATATATCTGCATTACGTAGATGTGTGTTTCTGGAATCTTACACACTTTCTACACTTATTTCCTAAATATACCTTTACCCATTCTTTAGCAATTCTGCTCTATAAATATGAAAAACAAAATTATCTATATAAAATATTTTTCCATAATAAAGTTTATTCCTTTATAAAGTTTTGTCAAATGGAATTTTATCATACCATCCAAAGCCATGCCTCTCTTGAGCCAAATACTAGTTTCCATCCAGTCTAATTCTTTATTATTAGCTATTCCATTTCAGACATGCTTGAACACTAAAATCACTTGTCTGAAAAATTCCTCTTCAATTTCCAATACACTCTAACCAATATAATACTCTCAAAAGGGGCTAACCTCAACCTGCTCTGCTGATACTTACTCCTCAAATGCAGCCTAAACACCAGAGGAAGAGCCTTCAGAGCATACTCTGGCTATAAATCTCCTCTGAGCTCTTAACCATTTCATACACTTTACCTTTAATATCAAGCAACTTTTCTGCTCTAATCTGATCCTTGCTCTGGACTAAAATTTAATTAACCTCCTACACCTCTTCCAATTACTTACCCTCATATTAATTCAACACAGTCAATTTGCCCTTTACAGTAATGTATTCACGTGCTTGTATTTACTTCTAGGTATTACAAACTATAGTCCATGCATGCTTCCACTTCATCTTTTATTTAACATCATCTTTCTTTTTTGAATCTCAATTTAAAACCATATATAGCACAGTTCCAAGGAAGATTTTTCAAAGAAGGTAGAAAACAGTTTTTGCATCTAGGCAGAAATTTTCATTCAACACTACAAATACTTAACAGAAATCATCTTAAGATAATTCATGTTAATTGTGTAATGCGTATGTAATTTTGACTCAGAACAATATTTCACATACAATTGCAGTAGTCTTAAGTCCAAATTGTATAGGTTGTAAGATTTAGTGCATTAATGACTTTAGAATACAGCAGGAAATTTTTGAGATGCTTTCTGTAGCCTAATCACATTTGGAAGAAAAATAAGTTATAAATGTGGGAAGAAAAAGGCAGGGAAAACTGAATCAATGTTTTACCGGAATTTCACACTGGAAAACTGTTCTGCTGTGTAAAATGGTATTTTGAAACATAAAGTGGTGGAGAGACAATAGATGGGGAGGAGGGAGTGGAAGGAAGAAAGTAGAATGCTGAAATGATCTTATAGAAAAATAGATAAACTTGTGAAGTATACTGGAATACCATTAACTGGCCAAGGAAAATGAGCCTAAATAAAATCACTAGTAGGCTCTGTATTCTGTGCTCTAAACTTCATTCAAAAGGAAAACAATCCTGAAGTTATCTTATATTTGCCAATTTAAATTCTAAGCCTCCCAATTAAAATATCTTATAGTTTGTAATACATTATAATTTAAAAAATTCAACTCTTAGACTTTAATAGGATTTAGGCTATTAAAATATTGGGCACTATTTGAAAATACATCTTCTTGAATATTGATGCTCAGGACAAAACTCTTCTGCACTCATAGGAAAGTGGTCTCTTTTGAACTTATTACAGAAGTCACGTGTCCTCACCTTCACACTGGGCTTTGACAGCAGTTTCAGCAGCTCTTGGATCTCACTGTTTAATGGCTTGTTCTGAAGCTCTTCAGCTAGCTGCAAGGGAGAGTATACTGATGTAAAGAATATTTAGTAAGAGCATTGTTTTACTTGGGGTGTGACAATGAACATCTACTCAAGGATATTACTTTTCAGTGTTTAAAGAGAAGTCAGCATGAAAGCAAATAGACTATCAATCACAGGTCCTCTTTGTAGGCCCTTCGCAGGCCAGATCCAAGCCCAGGCTCTCAGCTGAGCACAACCCAAGCAATCATATCAGCCAGATCATTTTCTGATTTATTGCAATGAAGGAAAAATCCCAGCACTTCATTTACATGAATGGTCTTTCGCACCCAGACAAAGGGCCACTTGTAAAAAGAACTGAATCAAACTTTGACACCGTAAAAAAAAAAAAAAAAAAGAGCTTCTGAATGAGGTGATGAAATCCACAGCATTTCCAAAAATCCGCAGTAGCCATGCTGTTTAGAGCTGGGGTAAAAAGAACTAGAGTGCCCCTAACAGAGCAAACGGCCTGAAACTTGTATTATGTTGAATATAAAAGAGGTTAATCACAAAATGACTAACAGGTTGACAACTACTTGGGTACAAGAAATGCTGACTGTGGCCTACAGTGATGAAAAATTCTCATCTGTAGGTTCTATCTGAAAAAAAATGGTGGAACTTTGAACCTGCCTCATGTTCTCCATTAGGAGATCTTTCTGTCAAATTGCTATTCAATTTTAGTCTTTAGGAAGTATCAAACAATTTTCCTAAGTAAAGCAAGACTTTATCAGGAAAAAAGATTAGAATTATGAAATATGCAAGTATGTAATTCAAAATATATAAATGTATTTTTATTAATAAAAACCCTTCTTAAAACATTGCACCAAATTTCTCTTTGCTTTTGTTGTTTCTATCAAACAAAAAATTCTTACCTCTGGAAAAGGACTTTCATATTTAAAAATTGCTCTTCACTTTTGCAAGGTAATATTTTTAGCTTAAAAAAAAAAAAAAAAAAAGCCTCAAAAAGCTCCTTGCACTCTTTAGTCACTTAATGTATAACAATATTTTCTTAACAATTAAATACATTGTTTTGCTGAAATATAAACTGCTAAGTGTTACATATTTACATTATTGTCGTTAAATTTTGAAAAAAGCAATATTGTCATAAGATGATTGGCCCTCATTTGTATTGGTTTATAAATAAATGCTTCCCAAAACCCTCAATAGTAAACATTTTAACCTGATTTTAAGGCTCTCCTCAAGTGACAACTGCAGCTTACTAATGGAACTATATCTTTATTCATCTTTATTTCAAAAGTTTTGTTTCTATAATGCAGAGGTGAGCTTCCTCACAAAACAAACATCCTTGTAATTTCTACAGATAAAAATAGTAGGGAAAATGTTTGGAGACTAAACACACAACACAGAACTTGGATATTTATTACACATGCTTTATTTTCTAAATTAGAATATAAAATATATAAACTGACTTCTAAAGATGGTCAATTTTTTAATAATACTTAAAGCCCTGGTATTTTACTGAACTGAATTAGTTTGTTTTATCATACAAAGGAAAATAATTAAAAAGCAGCAAAAAGCTACAGGTCGTCATGAGAACCAGCTTCACAGTGAACATATTTCTAGTCTAGCTTAGTGTCGTTTATAGTTTAGACAGGTGTGCTCCCAGTTCAGCCGAGTCTGAGAGCTACAGTAAGTAAGTTAGTTTCCCTCCCCTACATTTAAAATAAAATTATAGCTACAGGAAATTAACTACTCCATCAATGCCAACTACTTCTAAAATTTATTTTTTAGTCATGAAGGTAATTTGGAAAGGTCTAATATCCATAAATCCTTACTCCACTTTATAATCCATTATAAAAAACAATCCTGTCTTTTCATGTATTTCCTAAGCCTCACTCCTATACTAGTTTCTGTCATTTTTTAGTACTGTCAGCAATACAGCTATCTCATTAGTCTTTATTTCTCCAAAGCATTCCTCTTGTCTGCGACTTTCTCAAAACACTAAGAGCTGACAGCGTCTTCTCCCCGTAGAGTTACAGCCTACAATTTCTATGACGTTGTTACCAAGGCAGAACAGGAGGGTATCTACACGCAGGGTTTTCAGAGCAGGAGAGTTAATGACAATCAAAATAACATCAGCATCAGCTCGGTGATGACAGGCCTTTTGGAAACATCTGCAACTCCCTACGGCTCTCACTCATACGACTGCGCTCTCTGTCTGCACGCGGAGCGTCTGCCCGCGGACAGGTCTGCGGGAGGCACGGGAGGCGCGCGGGTGGTGGCAGGGAGGCGCACTTACGTCATCTGCCAAGGCCGCCGCGCCCTGCAGGATGGGGACAGGGCTCTGCTTCTCGTAGGAGTGTAGTTTCTCATGAATCTGGAAGAAAATCAAGTGAAAATAAGCCCACCTGCCAGCAAACATGTGAGATATTTAAGTATCATTTTTATATTGGTAAACAGCACTTGATCCAAAACTTACACGTGTATATAAACCTATAGATGGCAGATATGTGTGTGCAATTCATCATAACCACGATCTAGGATTTACAACATGAAGTCAAATGGAAAAAATAGCCTCATCAAATAGTATGCGTATAAAAACGGACCCCTTGTTTTTCCCCAACTAAAAATGTTAGTTTTCTAAAATCCATTATTTCTAAACATATTGCTTCAATGCTACAGTATCAGTTACAACTTATATTCCTGCTAAAAACACAAATGATGATTAAAGCAAAGTGAGAAACTGGCAGCCACAAGCTGACAGTCTGGTATGTGATGACCGCCAAGCGTGGAGATGCTGGCGCCGGGGCCATCTGGATGCCAGCACTCCAGGAACACCTTAGCAAGCACACTGTTTCTTCTGCTTATTATTCTTTTTTTCCCCAAAATTGTAAATTTTTCCCTCAAATTCAAATTCCTAGGAAACAAAGGGATTTCTCATAACCAGAGATATTTCTCATAATGACTTAGCTGAAATAATATATATAAACAAGTGAAATTATTTTAATAAATTTTTTTAAAATTTGGTCCTTCATTTCCCATCATCGTTACCCAAGAAACACAAAGACTAGAGACAAACCAAGGTGGTTAAAAATCTACTGTTGTAAAGTTACAAAATGAAAGCAGCTTTGACAAATGCTTAACTCTCAGCCCCTAGCCTATTTCAGATCTTACATAGGTACACTTAAAACTTCATACTTGCAAACCTACTTTATCCTCTTCCTACTTAGAGTGGAATAAAACTGTTCCCCACTATATATGAAAAACAGTTGCACCCCACAATTTCCTGTTTTTAATAGGTATCAAGTAATACACTCTTTAATTATACTCAAAGCCAACTAAGCTCTCTTGTAAAGAGTCTGGAAGATAGATTTTATTTTGATTAGCCAGATGTTATTGCTAAGAGAGGATTCTATTACCTTTTTGGCAACCTGGTACATAATGCAAAGCATCAGGGAAAGAATTTTGACACTTATGATGATATTACCAGAATGATCTAGGCAACGTTTTTACTTAACATATTGGAACCTTTAAACATTTATCACACTGGAGGAATAAACAAATTTTAAATAACACAAGCTAAAAAAAGAGTAAGATTTGATTTGAGAAACTGTTAAAATATAATTTAAAACAAAACCCAAATATCCCCAGGGCTAAATTAATTTTGCTTAAATAATTATCAAGAATTAGGTTAGGAAGAGGCTGTGGCTCAAGCAATTGAGCTCCGGTTTACCAAATGGAGGACCTAGGTTTGATCCCAGGACCTCCCGGTAAAAAAAAGAAAAAAGGTGTCCCAGACCTGTGCAGCGTGGAGAGGCGCAGGCCCCCAGGCAGCAACGCTGCACACCAAAAAGATGATCGTGCAACCAGAGAGAAGGAAAAAAAAAAAAAAAGGAATTAGGTCGTCTTGACATATGCTGTCATAGAATACTGAACTTACCCTATCATAAATCTCATCTAACTTTATAGCAATTATTTTTTAAATGTCTGCTTCCCTTCTATAATAATAATAGAAGCTTATACTTATTTGATTCTTACCATGTGAATAACAATAATAAAGCTTATACTTATTTGATTCTTACCATGTGCCTCAATTATCTACGTTATAATACTAGTAATACAGTCTTCAATGAGTTTAATATTTTAATTCCTAAACCCTCTCAAGGACACTAAGAAAGTAGCTGCCCTGTCACCCCCATTCTTCAGATAAACAGATACACGGGAGATAACTTGCTGTGCACGGTCCCACAGCTAGCAGTGGCGGAGAGGGCCTCCTGGCCCAGCATCAGGGCTCCCAATCACACCACTTTACTGCCACTTAGACTACGATCTCGGCGATCTTTGCTGACTTCATTTGCTGCAGAGTGAAAATGAACCAACCACAGGGCACGGAAAGCAGTCTGGATAGATATGAGGCCAATCCTAAAGACAGCTTTCAAGGACTGGAGAGTTACTGATAACTTCCTAGACCTTCCCCCCATTTTTCCTTTCCTATGTTAATTTTTCTAGACTGATTTGCATTAACACTGTAATGATAAACAAATTGTAAGTGCCAAGTAAACACAGTATTTCTCCACTTAATCTGCTGCTTCTGAGTGTCTTGTAAAAACAAAAGCCGCCAGCACCTCTTTCCTCATCCATCTTCTCTAGATCCTCACCAAGCCTATCCCAACCCTGCCACCTCTGGACTTTGCACTATATCAAGAATTTTTTTTAGAAGTTTTCCTAGAATTTCAAAATGCTAGCAACCCTATAGTTGATAAGTGTTTTACTTCACTGCATAAATTTTAAAATAAAGTTGGTAGGAAAGTAAAAATTACTGTAAAATGTTTAAGTTATTCATGATTTCCGAAAGATATCAACAAAATTAGGCTTTTTATTAAAATTTATAATACAAAGGGAAGAAAATGAAACACCAAGATGCTTTTCAAATTCTAATATAGCATAAGGGAACAGATATAGACTTCACTCCAAGGCTGTCCAATAGAACTTTCTGCGATCATGGAAAATTGTATATCTGCACTGTCCAATATGGTAGCCACTAGCCACATGTAGCTATTGAGAACCTGAACTGTGGCCAGTGTACCTGAGGAACTGAATTTTTTATTTTATTTTATTTTAATGCATTTAAATTTCAATACCCATATGTAGCTAGTGGCTTCCATATTGAACAATATTACATACCTTTATACACTCTAATTTCCCTGTAGAGCCCAGAAAAACTCATTCTGATATAGTTTTGTGGGGGGGTTTTGTTTTTTTTGGGGGGGGGGAGGGTGTGCAAATTTTCTTGGGTGGGAGCATTTTGGAATCCAATAGATCAATATATAACTGAAGTTGTGGCTTAATCATTAGTGAGGGAAACCAAATGCCGAACCTGCAAAATCTCAGGTATTTTAGTTAACATTTCCCTCTGCTGATTCAATTATGTGAAAAAAGCAGACTTTTACTTTGTTTTTCTCTCCTGAACAACAAAAAGACTAGGAAGAGGGAAAGGAATTGAGGGAGGAAAGGAGTGGGGGTAAAGGAGTCTGGAGAGAAGAGGAGATTATGGTTAAATTAATTTCACATGATAGAACAAATACAACTATTCAGAAGAAAGATTATCAAAAATAATGAAAATGTACCTTTGAAGAAAAAAAAGGACATTTCAGAAAGTATATTAAATGTTCGACTTAAATAAGTTGTATGCATATAATGTCCTATAAGGACTTGTTTTCTATAATCACATTTGTAATCAGGAAAAAGTCAGTTAAAATAGAAACAGTTTCTATATGTAATCAGCTAAATAGGAGAGCTGTAAGCTACCTTCATTTACACAAAACCTGAAATTAAGTGGTTAATGTTAGTAAGGGAATCTTGTGCCAATAATGAATTTTAGGACACATATACTAGACCTTCTTTTAAAATGAAGCTTCATAACCAAAGTATGAATAAAGCTTACTTGGTCCCAACGCAATGCTTTTAAACCTCTCAATGCTGTACAGAGATATTTACACTGAAAAACTCCACCAAGGTTACCTGCATTATAGTAAGCTAAAGCTGTAACCGTTTTCTGGCTTCTACTAGGAGTATAGAAAAGCACTGAACATAATAGTAATTTGTATCAGTAGTTTGTATCTCTAATATATTAATTAATAGTACCAAATCTAAAGCTAACTTCCCCTCTACACGAAAAAACTCCTATCTACTTCCTTTATTCAAAAAGGAGGGATGAGGGTGGAGGGGAATTCTGAATATTGAAAAGATCCACAGAACATAACGACAGCCAATGAGAGCTGGAAATTACAAACTATGCTGTGATTAGCTGTCCAAGAATAATTTTTTTAAGTATTATAATGGCTGAAACTCTCTTTTTCAAAATGACAGTAAATCAATCTTTCTTCAAAAGGCTACAACTTCCAAAGGTGGCTTAAAAGCAAACAGGGACAAGTAAGGAGAAGAAAAATTTTAAACCAAGCAAACAACAAAAGAGCAAACACAGAGCAGATCATGCGGTAGGGCTAAGTGCACATTCTCCTTTTCAATTTTATACCAGCAATATCTTTTGTCTAATTTTCTTGGCCGACAGCTCCAAAACAATAATAAAACTTGTGAGAGTTGACATTCTATTTTGTTTCTGTCTTTAATGTGATATATGATGCTGGCTTTATATTGCCATAAATATTATGATATCATGTGAATTCAGGACCCATGGATTCTAAATTTATCAAGAATTGTAAAAGAATGTATGTTCAATTTTACTAAGTGTCTTTTCAGCATCTGCAAAGACATTGTTTTTCCTATTTGACCAAATAATACGGTGAATTCTATTTATAGACTTCTAAACATCAAGCTATCCCTGCATTTCCACAATGAACTTCACTGGTTATTATTCTTTATCGTGCTGTGACATTCCACTGGCTAATATTTTATTTGGAACTTTTGCACCAATATTCATAAGTGAGAATGGTCTGTGTGTTTTGGTCCTGTCTTCATGAGGTTTTGTTCTCAATGTTATTAACTTTTAAAAATCTGAATGTTTTCTTTTTTATACTCTGACATCTGTATACCACTGGAATGATCTTTTCTTTAAATAAGTGATAGCAGTCCCCTATGAAAGCAACTGGGTCCAATACATTTTGGAGGGTAGCTTTATTCCCCAACTTTATTTCTTCCTATGGTAATGTGTCCATTTATGTTTTTCTATCTCTTCTAGTGTTAGTTTCAGAAAATAATATTCCTACAAAATTCATTTTTATCTGTCCTTTAAAAATTTGTCTGAATGTTCTTAAGCAATGGAGTCTTTTAGGAGTCTTAAAATTTCCTGTTATCTATTTTTCCTCTAATACCATTTCTTATTTGGTAT
>JAQZBX010085717.1:0-13092 GCA_029593785.1 Cabassous unicinctus
TGGCCTTGAACACCTGGGGGTTGGAGACAGTGTGGGGAGGGGCAAGGGCACCCCTGATGGGGAAGCCCTTGAGGGAAGGAGCTGAGTCAGCCATGGCTCTCCAAGAAGAACAGGTTTATTAGTTTCCTACTGCTGCTGACAAATGACCTCACACTTAATGGCTTAAATAACAGAGCTTTATTATTTTTCAGCTCTTGAGGGCAGAAGTCTGAAATGGGTGCTCTCCAGAGTTTCTTTCCTTGCCTTTTCCAGCCTCTAGGCTGCCTGCATTTCTGGCATGTGGTTTCTCCATCTTCCAAGCCAGCAATTGCATGATTTTTTCTCTGCTTCTGACATCACTTCTCATTCTCTGACCTATGCCTCCCTCTTTCCTTTATATGGATCCTTGGGGTTCCATTGGGTTGAGCTGGATAATCCAGAATAATCTCCCCCTCAAGGTCCTGACCATAATCCCATCTTCAAAGTCCCCTTTGCTGTGTAAGGGACATACCCACAGGCTCAGGGGGTTAGGACACAGGCATCTTGGGGACCACTGCTTCACCTGTCACACCATGTTGGCCCTTTTTTCTCCTCACAGCTTCCTCTTCCCCCACCTCCCAACCCACCTCCTCCCCTCTCAGCTGGTGACTTTGTTTCCTGTTTCACAGAGAAAACCAGTGCAACTAGGCCAGCACCCTCCTACGTTCTCAGCTCTACTTCCCCACCTCCTACTTCTCTTCCTGGCTCTCCTGACCTGTCCCTGCCCCATCTCAGGCCAGCACCTCTGCTTGAGCACAGAGGTGCTCAAGGGCTTTTCTCCTGCTCCCCTGACACTGGCCTTTGCCTCTCACATCTGTTTAATTGCTATTGAGCATCATAAGGGGAGGGGCATTGTCTTCTTCACTTGTGTGTTTCCCAAGAGCAGTGCCTGACACCTAGTAATGCTCAAATTATATAATATATATATTAGATCAGTGGAGAGAGGAGCAACCAGAAGGCTGGCTGTGCCCTGTGCCCTCCACCCACCCCCAGTGATAAGACGCAGCCTCTTACTTCCTGGCCTTTGAAATGAGGGGATTGCTTCCCCCGCATCATCGTGCCCTGACCAGACTCCAGGAATCCCCAGCAATATTGACACTGGGCCTGTGCAGCCCCTCTTTCTTCCTTGGCACATCCCTCAGATTACCAATGAGTTGAAAGTAAGGCAAAGGCCCAAATGAATAAAGTTGGCAGAGAACCAGGCAGATGAGCAGCTCAGGGTTTACTAGGTCCAGGGTCTGGCAGAGGCTTCCACTGACCCCTGTGGGCTCCCAGGGCAGCCCCTCTCTTAGGCCACGACCATAAAGCTGCTCCTGCAGGCCTTAGGCTGTGTGTGCTCCTCGGCCATCCATGCCCCTGTTCTCCACATCCACATTTTAGATTCATGTCTGTGTTTCTAACCTTGGAATCAGCTCAGGAGCCTTTGGAAACTCGACTATGGTGAGATTTTGACTCATAGGTTGGCAGTGGGACCCTGGCATCCAGACTGTTTCCTAGTGTCACCCAAGTGCTTTGGATGAATTGACTCCCCATGACTGAGGCAGCAGAACCCTACCTGGCCACCTGAAAGTCCCAGTAACCATCATGGGTAACATCCCTGAATAAGCTTCCACAGCCAACTGCTCTTTTGGCTCAGGATGATTCTGGGGGGCCCCTGGTCTGACAGCTCAGCAGTATCTGGGTTCTGGTGGGCGAGGCCAGCTGGGGCTTGGACTGCCAGCCTCCCGTCTACCCCAGAATCTTCACCAGGATCGCCCACTTCACCTCCTGGATCAATGGCATCAAGAGGGCCACACTGTTCCTGATCCCGTTTCTGCTCCTTCTCAGACACAGGTTTCAGGCCAGCTTCGGGGATCTGCTTGCTGGCCCAGGCTCTGCACCTCCCTTGTGCCTCCACAGACCTTGCTCCTGCTGCCACATGTCCTGGTGGCAGACCCTGTGGTGACCCACTGGGCCCCTCCTTCCTTCAGCCTTCTATCTGCTTTGAGTCCCAATCTCATGCTAGAACCTTCCACTTCCTTCCCTTCTCCCAGCCCCACAGTCTCTCTAAAATTTCCTCCTCTTTGACTTTCTTGTTTATCAGTTCCCACTCCCCAAACCAAGCCTGAAAATAAAACCAAAACAAATGATGACTCCACCCTGCTCCTTCATCTGCCCCACCTCCCAGCCATCATCCAGCCCCCTGCACCTACTGCTCTTCAGTGCCCTTCCCTTGGCAATCACTGGTCTGACTCCCAGGGCAAGGAAAAGGGACCTCACAGGAAACTCTCCAACACTTGGAGCCCAGGAGGAAAGTGGACAAAGGGAGGGCAGGGACAGACCAATGGATATCAATGGAGCTGGGCCTGATCCACTGTCCACAGAGAGCAGGGTCTGCAGACACAGGCTCTGCGCCTGCCCGCAGTCAGCAGGTAGCCTTTCAGGGCACGTGAGACAACTCCCCAGCTGTCTACAATGCAGAACAGCAAGGGCCTCACTCACCGTAGAAAAAACAGCACATCTGGGGTATGGTGGAGTAGAGAGGGAGGGCGGGGAGGCTCCTGGGGCTTTGGACATGTTAGTTGGACTGGGGCACATGACACTAAGGCAGGGGGTGAGTAAGGGGACTGACTCTAGCCTGCTTACTTGGAGGGCTCTCAATTGTGGTTGGGGCTGGGAAAAGGGTTGGAAGCAGAGGGGAGCCTTGATGCCAGGCAGTCCTCAGACTTCTGCTCCTGGAGTTATCTCTCAGTGCCTCCCTCACCTACCCCACAAACCTCCCTCTCTCCTACTCTGCAGAAGCAAGACCCACTGCCCACTCTTCCTGCCCACCGTGCCCGAACTTGCTCTGTTCTGCATCAGGCTGCAAGGCAAGCCTGACTTGATGTATCCACACAGTCCAGGGGTGGGAGCTCAGGGCCACCTTTTTACTTGACTGACCTGTAGGACTCATTGGTTTCACAGTCAGCCTCTAAGCAGTGTCCTAGGCCCTCCTTCATGCCATTCTGCCCCGGACAGAGTCCTTATGCTACCAGGAGTTCTCCTAGGCAGGCCTCACCACGGCAACCTAGCCCAGCCCTTGGCATCCACAATAAAGTGGGGAAACTCCCATTTATTGCAAATCCTGGAATTGCCCACGTATTCTGGACCCTCACAGTAAGTGGGTATATGATATCACACACATGAACACTAGGATCTCACTAACTTAAGCTCTCTACTATTGATGCAGGAAGTACCCAAAATCATCTTGGGGGTCCCTAGAAAGCGTCTTACAGGTTTCCACATCTGTACTCTGCATGGCTGTCTGTCATGGCCTGTGGCATTCTCTCTCTGACTTGGTATCTGCCAGTGTGGTATCTCTAAGCCTAATTGTGCACACAAAACTAGGTGCACAACCACCATTTATATCTGGCCTTAAGAGCTCAGCAATCTCTGGACAGGACAAGAGAAATCTTCCCTTCCCTGGTGGTAAGCTGTGTTATAGGTTCTCACAGCAGGTTGTTCATGCAAAACTGGGGCTCTGGATGAAGGGCTCTTAAATTTCAATCAAGGTCTATGGGTATCTGACCCCCTCTGTTTAAGATCCCCAGGTCCAGATGGCCTGAAGCACTGGAGTGCCATCTGTCACCTCTTTATGGCTGTCCCGTGGGTGGATGGTTCTCCCAGCAGTCACGCTGTGCCCACAGCCAGCAATGTCCTGCCCTGAGGCCCCTGCACTTTCAAATGTGAGGCTGTGACCAGCCAGCTTCTACTTTCTACCCCTGGCCTGACTCAGGGGATGAGTCTTCCCTTTACCATGTGCTGTTGCACTTCCAAGAACAAGCAGGCTCACAATCCAGCTATGAATGCTGAGTCTGGGGTCTGCAGCACTTTGGGAACTCTGCATCCCATCATCCCTCCTCACCATCCACCCTCTATATAAGGAACACGGGGCCTGCCTCTCCTTTCCTTAGGACCTCTTGTTTCCTCTGGGGCAGGAGCCATGGTCCTGACAGCTGCCCTTGGGGTCATATGAGCCCAGAGCACTCACAGCCCCATGCTGATGGACTCCATGGATGGCGATGCGGACGTGGGCTTCACCATGGGCTCTCTCAGTCAGGCACCAGCTTTCCTGGCTTCTGGGTCCTGCCACTGAGGCTGTCTCACTGACACCCAGGTCCTCAGTCAGGGGGCCAGATGCCCACTCAGCCTTTTCTGCTGACGTTGCCTTATCAGAAGGGAAATGATATGGTGGATCCAGCTGCAGCCTGAGCTGAATCCCATTTGGGAAATTCTCCATGCAGAGGCTAGGATTGTGGCTTGCTGGGCTTTGAACTCCAGAAAGGACAGAATGGTGGTGGGGTCCTGAAGGACAGATGACCCTGACCAGGACAAAGAACCTCCCCCAGGAGAAGCTGCCTTGGCCCATCTTTAGCCCCTGCCTCCCATAGGGGTGCTGCCAAGCAGTTCCCTGCAGGCCCTGTGGGTCTGTGCATACTGGCTCCTGTGCTTCCATGTACCAGCTCCATAAGTTCCAGGGCCCAGGAACTCATTTCCCCAGCAAGTTGCTGCTTCCCGAATTTAAGAGCCTCATCTTGGGAATGGGGATCCTGAGGTGTTTCTTTTTCCCTGGGCTTCACTCCCTGTGGATGACCTCCATCTCCATTTCCTGCAATTGACAGCCTCTGTCCTCTCTCCCCAAACACCTGAGGGCTCTCCAGGCCTAGGTGGAATATGAAATCTTGTCCTAGATCAGTGGTGTCAACTTTTCCATCCCAGACCTTGACCAGCCTCAACTCCCAGGAGACCACTGTGAGAGCAAGGCCAAGGAGATGTTCATGGATGGTGGTGTGGAAGATGCCTGGGAGGAGGGCCTGGGCATCTGAGCTCCTGGAGGTGTGGTCCTGCCTATTGCAGACTACCCCAGAGCTCCATGATCTTGGGCAAACATGGTGGGAGGTAGGGTGGCAGTTGTCAGGCCCCTTCTGTCTCCTGATTCCCACCTCCCCATGGGCTGCTGGTAAGTGGAAAGTGAGAATCTCAAGCAAGGTGCCTGAGAGGTCAGGGAAATGATGCACAATGGAGGGCTTGAGGATTTGTCCTCCCCCTGTCCCTTCTAACACTGGTGTCTTGAACCCCAGGGACTCTAGCACAAGGGACATTAGCTGGAGCTCTGGAATGCAGACTTCAGCTCCTAAACAGCTCTTCCATTCCCATTCTACCCTGCACATTGATCCCACATCAGAGCCCAAGTGCCCCTCAACTTGCAGCATCCTGGAAATCTGCAACACCACATGTCAAGGCCCCCTGAACCCAAGGATCTGCTTGAGGAGAGTGTCCCAGGATTACCCCTAAACTGGGAGGCTGATGGTAGGTAGCCATGAGCAGGCACCCTGTCCGTGCCAATGGGCATCACCCTGAGCATGGCACATGGTTATTTTCCCCATGATCTTTGACCCAGGTGAGGTTGGAGAGCCCAGGCCTGGATCTCACCCTCGACTTAAGACTCTCAGGCCCCATCTCTGTAGCTGGATAAGGTTCATGGTGGTGAAGAAGTAAGAGCTATGGAGACAAGCCTGGGGCTGAGCCTCAGCTTTGCCATCAATAAGTCTGAGCCTTGATAAGTGAGCCACTGCTCCAAACCTCAGTTTACTGCTTTGTATGCGGATATAAGTCATGACAAGTGCTGAAAAGGCTCAGGTCAGCTCCTGGCTCTCAGCAGACACCCAGAAAAGGCCAATGGGTACTTTGTCATCCATGTAATCCCGTGACATGACTGACCATGGCCCTCCCCTACTCCCTGACATACCATGGTGGAGCCCAGGCCCTCAGCCCCAGGTTCCATACCCCATAGTCTAACATTTGCTGTATGTGGACCCTGTGGCCAATCGGCCTTTCAGTACACAAGGGCTTCCAGAATCCCAAGGCTGGGAGGGGCTGTTCCCCTTTGATCCCTGCACCTGCTGCCTTGACTGGGGTCCCACCATGCCAGGCACCTGTAGGTGATGCTAAGGACATGGCACTGACCAACAGCACAGGGAGCACAAAGTGGCCCTGCAGGTGGTCAGCAGGTGAGGCCACTGCATTTCCCAGCTGGGGACCCTCATCCTCACTCAGTCTGAGCCCCCTTGGCCTGGGCTTAACGTCTTCCTGACAGTGTCTCGCTGTCTTTTGGGACCCTATGAGTCAAAGTCGGCTTTGCTTGGAGGAACTGGAATGGAGGCTGAGAGCTGGGCTGGGACAGCAGCTGTGGGGATGGGGAGAGGATGGAGAGATGCTTGGAGGAGAAAGGACCAGCATTTGGGGCTGTGTATGGGGTCCAGGGAGGGGAGCAAGGACAGGAGGGTGGCTGCGAGCCTGACCTGCTCCCCCTTCTTGTGTCTTGCTGAGAGGTGTTTTCCCTCTCACTGCCACCTGTCTTTTTGCATTCCAATAAATACCTTGTGTTTTTCTGACACCTGGTGGTCAAATATTTTTCTTGATGAAGTCATAGAAGTTGAACTCACTACACCTGAGAACTGACCAAAGTGTGCCAGCTGCTCTGGAAAGAAGGCTTGTTCAGCAGTGGAGGCAGGTGCTTTCTCTGATACTTGCTGCCCTGTATGATGGTAAGAACACAGATGTGGACTGAAGGGCTTGTTGCCATGGGAACCGCAGCCCACTGGGGCCTGGGGGGGCGGGATGGTTTCTGTGCTGGACAACTGGCTTCAGCTGCCCAAGCATCTCCCTGAAATTGACCCTCAGCCCCCAATGGGTGAGATTCCTACATATCCAAGTCTCCTTAGACGAGTGTGGGGCACAGGCTCTGAGTTGTCGTCCTTAGCAAGTGCTTTCCATTCCTCTTTTCCTCTTCCTTAAAATGAAGATGTGCAGGAAAGGAGATTCTTTTTCCTACTACTTTTGTTGCTGATCTCTGATGCTGAGCTCCTGGGGGGACTGGCTTCCTTCTCAGCCTACCCTGAGCCTTTCTCACTCTCCCTTGGTTCTTGGAGCTTGAGGCTGAGGAGGAGATGCAGTTTCTGAAGTTGCAAACAGATGAATGGGTGTCAGTTCCTGCCTCTTCCAACTTCTCGGAATCTTGAACCTCCAGGACTTTCAGGCCCAATAGTTAGTCAGTAACTAGATACGGCTGCTGAAGAAACAGGACCCAAAGGTCAAAAGGGGAGGAAGAGACTGTCCATGGATTGACTTTCTCTTTTCCATCCCTGGTCCATCACAGATATATTTGCTGATGGAAGGATGGGTAAGGAGCATACTTGGCCTAAAGGCAGAACCTAGACTAGGCAGCTCCAGGCTGACCATCCCACAGCGTTTCCTGCAACAGGCAGTAGCAGCCAGGAGGTGAGACTGGGAAAAGGGGAGGTGTGGGTGTGTCTAGGGTTGGGGTGGGGGAACTTCACGTTCCTGACTTGCTCTCTTACCTCCTACTACAGAACCAAAGCGTGGCTCAGGCCCCATTCCCGATTCCTGGCCTTTGCCAGCCCTTGTCTGTACTTCACTGAGTCTGCTCTGCTTTCCACATCTGTAGGTCCTGGGCTTCCTGCCTTTGGCTCCTAGAACACAGTCTCCTACCTTCAATCCCATGCTCCTGCAGCCGGAATCAGAAATACTTCCTTTTCAGAGGCCCCGAGTTCGCTTCCCGGGGCCTCCTTGTGAGGGCAGGCCGGACCGCACGGTGTGGTGGGCTGATGCAGCAAGACCTCACAGCAAGGGGGAGATAAGCAGACACAGAAAAAACACACAGCAAATGGACACAGCAAACACAAGCAGCAAGGGGGGGGGATAAATAAATAAATAAATAAATAGATAAATAAATAAATAAAAGAAATACTTCCTTTTCAGGAGCAGTTCCCAGTGGTGGCACAATAACCTTCTGAGTCTCCTCAGACCTCACCAGTGTATAGGGCCTGTGGACCGCATGCCCTAGTGTGGAATTTAAAGGGTAAAGAACCTATACCATCAGCCTTTGGAGAGCAGAACAAACTGGGGCTTCTGAGGGCCTGGCCATAATGGCCACTCAGGAAAGAGCTGAGATGGGGAGTGGAGGGTAAGACGGGTGGTCCTGCCTCCAGGTTGAGGGGTATTCCCTCCAGGCCTCAATCTTTGCACCCAACATTGGGGCAGTGATCCCAGGGTAGGGTCTGCAGCCATAAGACCACACTCCATCCTCCCCAGGTCATCAAGACACATCCTCTCTCTCTGTCCACATTTTGTGCTTGTGGTATGTTACGTAGCCATCTTAGTTCCTCCCAATTTTCAGCAATTATGAATAAAGCTGTTATAACCAACTAGGAGTTTTTTTGGGGGGGGGGTTTAAAACTTTTTAAAAAATTAGATAGGTTGTGGGTTTACAGAAAAATCATGCATAAAACACACAGTTCCCATATACTACCCTATTAACACCTTGAATTAAGGTGGTATATTTGTTACAAATCATCAAATAACATTTTTATAATTGTTCTATCAGCCATATTTCATGCTTTATATTAGAGTTACCTTTTGTATATACAGTCCCATGTTTTTTTATTTTATTTTATTCTTTTACCACATTTATATCCTTAAATTTCCCCTTTTGTCCACAATCAAGTATATAATACATTGCTGTTAATTATATTTGCAATGTCATGCTATCATGTTTTAAATTATAAAAGAAAGCACATCACCATTCTGCCATTATGTGCAGTATATGTACAGTGTATTGCCATTGAGTTGAAGTTAGGATATGAAAGGGGCAGTGGAGGCCATATGAATCCCTCTGTACCATATGGAAGCATTTATTGGAGCATTTTTAAGTGGGACTTCTGCTTCTTTTGTTGTCAGGAGGATGCATCATAAAGAAGAAAAGGCCATAAGGAGACTCACCATTAGGAGTGAGGCCCAGAAATCCATGGGTGGGACACAGGGGGGTAGAAGGTATGTGTGATGTCAGGGGGTGGCCACCATCGCTTGTACCATCCAGTGGGATTCAGATGCACGTAGAGTAGGGAAAATAAAGAAGGTCCAGTAAACCTATAAGGAAAACGTGATGGTGAGATGAGCTTCCCAGTGCAAGGAGAGCCTTCCTTTCCAGATAAGGAAAAAGTCCATGTGCAAGGGGTTCAGGAGAGTCAGAGCCACATCTCCCCTTAGCTGGACCTCCCCAGTGCCACCACATCATAACCCCCATTGTCCTGCCGCCCTATTTCAGGGGCAGAGACTCGCCAATTCCTCCAATGTCCCCTCACTGACACCTAGAGGCCGTGTCTAACCCTGAAGACTCAGGTTTCCATGGAGATGGTTTGGTTGAGAAGTAGTGATACAACTGACTTTTTAATACCCAATATTATCTACCCAGGGTGATAATGGTGGTGGGTTTGCGTAGAAATGGACTTGACCCATCTGATCTCCTGTCAAGGAAGACCTGAAACCTTATGATTGCTGAGCACTATATGGAAAACTGACCCATGAGGTTCTGCAAGGCACAGTCATCGTCTAGCAGCTCCATCCATCCAGGGACACCTGATGTGAGGACCCCATGAATGCGACCGGACCTTCCACCCATCTAAGGTAAAGACACCCCTGTACCCATCTGAATGAGGACAAGCAAGAAATCAACATTGAATGGACTTCTTTGGCCCTAAAGTATGGACCAACCTGACCAGGAGTAACCCAATAATTCATAATGACCCAGGATGGATGCACACATGCAAGGACCCAAAACGCACAAATGGCCCATTCACAATTCCCTTAGATTCGCCAATATACCGCCTACAATGATTCCCTAGTGTTTTTGCTTTACACGTACATTCAGAGGAGCGCACACACATCAAAGGTGTTCTGCAGGAAGAAATGAAGAATCCCTGATTTTTATCTGCAGAAAGAGAAAGAAAATCCCTGATTTGTAGTGTAAATATTCCCACTAAGGCCAATTTTAAGTCACCATCCTGACATCACTGAATGCAGAGCTAGGAAAAAATATATACCATCGACTACCCCAAGTTAGTACGATCTAGCCACAGTGAGCCTGATCTCCTTTTATTAGTTCCCATGAACTAATATACTGACACATGCCCTAACATTGCCCATATGTATATGCAAGTGACTCTTGCAAATCCACAAACACAAAAATCCCAAAGAGTCATTGGGAAAACACACACGACATATATATAATCTTTCCAAAGCCTCAAACTACAAATACATAACACCAACTCCTTTATATATATGTATTGTATCTCATACAATGCAAAAAAAGGAGCCTCAGCCACACTCAAAAAGCACAGTCATGACTTCCACTTAATCTCAAATATCCACAGATGCACCACCAATTCACACATTTCAGTGCACACATCACATTCCAACCAACCCATTCAATGCAAACACAAATGCCAAACTTTGAATTCATATGAACACAATTGCTGAAGACATGTACAATAGAGTCCAAACCCTCTGAATTTCTATAATCCACAATAGGCCCACAAATACTCATACAGAATATCACATTTCCAAATACACAATAGCCTCTTCTCTGCATACCCATAATTATGTACAAAACATCATCCTATCATCAAATACACTAACTGACCTCCTAACAACCCCAGGAAACACTTGCAGAGCCTCAGCTCTTGGATGCAAACATAAAAGTAGGTCAGAGCCCAGGTACACATGTAGTGGTGTGTGGCAACATTTAACAACCTGAACTGACTCTCTCTAAAATAACTCCTTGCATGTGTGTGTGTATAAACACAGATATAGAACACATTTTAATAATAGCATAATTCATATGTAGCACATATTTGACAATAGTTACAATATATACATTATCTACTGTAAATTTCGTTTAGCCAATATATTCTCACATACTTTTGTTCATTTTTGCCCAAATCTTGTATCTATTATATCCAACCTGTGCTTGAAATTACAACAGTTTGACATCAGACCTTGAAAAACTGCTTATTATTCCATGAAGCAAAGACTCTCACATTCTTGAAAAATGAGGGGTTTCCCCATGAACGTTAGGTAATATTTTTATCTTAACTAGTACAAATAGTGAAATAACCAAGATATGTTGGAATTTCACTTAATTTTTAGTGTTCACTCTTTCCTCAATAGAATAATGGTTTTTAAATACTGAAGAATTTTTCCTCAAATTTTGATGATCAGAATGTAACAAACACAGACTTGGCACACTTTTAAGTTTACTCTACATTATTAAATTTCTAAAATTAACTTAACTCTAGACAATCCAGTTGTCAATAAATGCAGCCGGGTCTCGGTCTGCAGGTCTCCTAACTCCCGCGGTACAGATGCTTCCCCCGCAGGGGAAGGCGGCAACCTGAGGGCAGGACCACACCTTTCTGGAGCAGTTCCTGATACACAAGGATGCAAGTAACCCAGGAGCACACACAGTGTGCTCAGAGACACCATTAGAAAACCATGAGCTTGCGTAGCCATTACCTTTATTTTTTATACACCTGATATATAAAAGCAGTTGGAAGCTGAGGGACCAGGATCATGGGGCATCCCCTCCCCCACCCAGCACTGGGGTCCACCGTTTGGGACACGCCCGCTGTGCTGTGCTCGAGCTTCCCTTCAGGGCACTGTTCCCAACTGACACCTGGGGCGGTTGGAGGACTGGAGAGCACGTGCCCGAGAGCCCCGCCCCCCAGGGGGATGTGCGCAAGCGCCACTGAGCCAAGCCCTGTGGGACCCAGTCCTGGGAGGGGCCTGGAGGAGAGGCGAGAAATGGAGCTGCTGGAAGGCGCTGTGGGCGGTTTCAGTCCTTGCCTCCTCTCCTGGAACCTGGACAGCCATCCATGGCTTTGTGAAAGAGCATGTGGGAAAGGATCACTCACGATTTTTATACTTACAAACCTGCAGGACATTTCCCTGCACTGAGATAGGATGTTCCATGAAACATTTTTAGAAGAGGTCTAGCCTAGGGCGGTGTCCTCACATTGGAAAGATTGCTTATGCCGCCTTGACTGCATTTGTTTTGTTCTTGTTCATGGCCTTTCAAAAAATGTCTTTTTTCCTAGTCAGGGACAGGGTTCCTTTAAAGAACAATCCTGGCGTAGAATTTTAGACCTGGAAAACCCTACAAACCTGTGCTTTCCCTGCATAAGAGAGGCAGAGAGGCTTTTTAGCAATGAAATAGAATAAAAACCCAGACTTAGTAATATTTCCAGTGACTGTTTTCTGTTTCAGTAGAAATGTAAAAATGGTGTGTTTTGATGGAGCATAGATATAAATCAAGTGTCTTTCCTGTCGGTTCAGTGCTTTCTTTTTCTTTATGGGGTGAGTAGCTAATAAGAACTTAATAGGTTACACCTCTTAGGGAGAGTTGCCAGAGAAAATAGAGGACACCTAGTTAAATTTGAATCTCATAAAAACAATGCATCTTAACATAGATTTGTCTCGTATACTATTTGAGACATACTTATGCTAAAATATAATTTGTTGTTTATTGAATTTCATATTTAACTGGGGTTTATTTTCATTTGCTAAACCTGGCAACATTATTCTTAGGGATATTTTTAATTTTTAAGGAATTGTAGAACTTTTCCTTTTAGTCAATCCTAAGGAAATAAGATTTCAAAACAAGCTACCAGTCCAAAGACAGTAATTGCAGTAAAATTGACAATAGATAATATATATACTATAGTATATACTATTTCATAATCAGAAATAAAATTGAAAATGTTTACGTCGAATTCACATTGTGTTTGCTTTTATTTGCATGAAATCTTTCTGGAAAGATGAAAAAGAAGCAATTAACATTGGGGAGGTGAACTGGGATGCTAGTGGAAAGCGGTGGGTGGAAGACTTGTCACTGCATTTTTCATTTTGCAAAATTTGACTATAGACCATGCAAGTATACCTGTTAAAAGCAATCGAAATCATGAACAGGTAAAATTTACGTATTTAACAATAAAATAATATGAGAAAAAAAGCAATGATTTTTCCTGTAAGCCTACAAGCATGAAGCTCTTTGATGTAGAGGGGCTTTCCAGCACAAAGCTACATTAATTTATAAATAATCCAAGTGTAGAACCTAGGAATAAGACTTTGTGCTGGGAATCTTAGGAAGAATCAATAAATTTCACTAAAGAAGTACTTTACACTTTGAAGGGAACACCT